>CM025785.1:28110441-28153064 GCA_014636745.2 Centella asiatica | reverse complement strand
CTCATGGTAATTCTGTACAACTGCATGATGTTCTCTACTTTTTCTTCTACCCTTCCACCGCCCATTTTTTGTCAAATAGCTTGTTTCTAGATATCCTTATTAAGTGTTTGATGGGCTATGATATGCTAAAACTAATACATCTTTTGTTTTTCTAGTAATTGGTAATTCTCTTTCAAGGAACCCAAGTCCTGGGCAGGTTGTTGCACGAGTTAATATTCTGGCATCAGATGGGTAAGATTTCAAATTATTTGGCTTATATTGAGTAGGATTGCATCTTTTGGATGATCTTATTTCAAATATGTTGTTGTTAATACTACTTCTGTATGATTCCTTATCTTGAATTGCTGTCGGAAGGGTTCAAAAGAATTTTGAGGGAAAGTTGATTGGTGCAGACCGGGCCAAGGATCTTGCTGTCCTTAAGGTGAATTCCTCTTTGTAATCCTGTGACATGTACATGCTAAAGCTCTTTTCTTTTTCTCTCTTTTATCAAACTTTATTTCTAGTTTTTATGTTGTTACCATTGTAGGCTTGATTAGTTGCCAATGACATTCTGTACCCTTTCAAAGTCTTTCTTTTACCTTGTTTGTCATTGATTCTTTGTTTTTGTAGGATTCAACAATTTAAATGAAGTGGTATTCATTCCTTTTGCTAATCACCACTAGGATCTGTAATTTATGCAGTCCAATCTGCTGTTGGAAAATCATAATTTTTCATTGTAGTCATACTGCCCATACATTCTCTATTGTTATTAAAATGAAATCTCTGACAATGATCCTTTTAGTCTTTTATCAGTCTTAATTATTTATACACTTTTAGCTATTGTCACTGCTTTATGATATAGGATAGTGTTGTAATACTACATGGGAAACTCGGAAAACAACCCCATCACCACTAGCCCCTTCCTCATGTGGGGATACATTAGGTCTTTCAATGCTACTCCGCAGTCAAGCTAGTGAACAAGGTTACTGAATGTTTGTAAGAATGAGTCAAACGAAGTGAGCAACTTAAATTACATGTATGTGTGTATATATATATATTCATGATTTCATTCTACTTCAGCAAACTTTGGCCCTGAAGGTAGTCTGCCTTATCTTGCAAATGAATAAGTTGCCTAATGGTGTGTATCATATGGCTTTTAATATTTTGAGAAGTTTCATAGGGAAACTGAATTATGGTGAATAGCTTGAATCAGGCAACTGTGTATATAATCTGTTCCAGCATGCGACAACATTGCTTTAACATATCAGAACTGAAGAAGACTCTCTTATGAAATGATCTGGTACATTTTATAATTGCAACATTTGTTTCGCATTGTTTTGTGTGTGTGTGTGTGTGTGTCTGTATGTGTCTGTGTGTTTGTTTAAGTCAATTACGAATAATTTGATTCAATAGGTTATTTGCTCAAGGAGTTTCTTAGTGGTTTCATATTTCATTATTAACACTGTTATTACCTAGTCCTCTGAAACTGTCTTCAAATGTTCCAGGTAGAAGCCTCTAGTGATCTGTTGAGGCCAATAAAAGTGGGAGGGTCCTCTTCACTAAAAGTTGGCCAACAGTGTCTAGCCATCGGAAATCCATTTGGTTTTGATCACACACTCACAGTTGGTGTTATTAGTGGACTCAACCGAGATATATTTAGTCAAACTGGAGTGACCATTGGTGGAGGAATTCAAACTGACGCAGCCATTAATCCTGGAAACAGGTTTTTCTACAATTTTTTGTTACATGCATAAGCATATATATATTTATTGCATTATCTTACTGTTCACTAAACTTTAAGAATTTACATTTCCTTTTCACTGCTCATCTTCTTTGTTTGGTCATCATCAGAGGTTTTTTGAAATTTTGGCAGTGGAGGCCCCTTATTGGACTCGAAAGGAAACTTAATTGGGATCAATACTGCAATATTTACTCAGACAGGTGTTTGTTGTCTTGTGGATTTCATACAAATGGAGTATTATTATGCTTGTCTATGCTACCATTACTTAAGGGTACTCTCAAAGATATTTTATTTATGATATAATAGGGACATCAGCAGGTGTAGGGTTTGCCATCCCATCTTCAACTGTCGTAAGGATAGTGCCACAATTGATCCAATTTGGCAAAGTATGTTCTGAGCAAATTCATCATTTATGTCTCTCTCTCTCATGATTGCTTTTTAAAGGTTTTAAGAGTTTGCAAATCTAGTTATTGTTACCTGCTAATAATCTATTTTTAAGGATCCCCAGCTAGTTTGGATAAAGGCGATGTTGGTGACAATCTGTTTATGAATATAATCAAAAGTTCCAATTTGATGTTTTGGATTGTAGAAAGAAATTTGATAATATAGGTGTGACCAAATATTTTGCCTTTCTAATTGTTCTTATACTGTATGTAGACGAAAGATTAGGTAAGATCAATATTTGTAAATTAAGTCTAAAAATAAGTGAGAATTACTTGCCAAATACTTCTGTTTTTTCAACTAGTATAAATATTTTTTAATTATCAAATACAAACTAATTTTTTAAAACTATTAATATGCAGAACAGTAATGTTATTGATAATTAATAATCAAACATTTTTTAGCAAAGATAAATCGTCTTTTTTGTGCAATTCCAAATGTGAAGTAAGTGTCCATATCCTATTAGTGAAACTGACTATTCCAGACATACTCTTACTATTGAGAATTTCTCATTAAATTTCTGTCAAGACAAAAAAGAGATACTCATATAGCAATATGTATGATTTTATGCATTAGGCTGTCCGAGCTGGTTTAAATGTTGATATTGCTCCGGATCTAGTTGCAAATCAACTTAATGTTCGAAATGGAGCTCTAGTTCTTCAGGTATATTTTTGTAATTATCCAACGATGAATGTTTTGTTGCTATAAATGTTCAGTAATGAAAGTACTTCACATATTATAATTAACAAAATCTCTTATTTCGGAATTTTATACTATTTGGTGGCGGCTTAGGTTCCTGGAAATAGTCTTGCAGCCAAGGCTGGGCTTCTGCCAACTACGAGAGGATTTGCTGGAAATATTGTACTTGGCGACATTATCATGGCAGTTGACAACAAACCTGTTAGCTGCTTCTTCTTGTCATCCTTCTATTTACTAGATAAATATATAGACACACATATATGCCCACACACAGAGACAGACAGACACACACACACGCACATTAGTCTATTACTTTTTACACCTAAAAAATATAGACACTTACTTTACATGGTCAAGGTTTCTCCGGTTACCTTCTCTGTTTAATTTGTACTATATTACTCCCTCTGTTCCAAAATTAGAGATACAATTCACTTCGCACTAAATAGGTATGTGGAATTCTACAATTCAAATTTGAAGTGAAATTTTTTACATGTAACAACTTTCAAGTGAAATATCACGGAGAAATTGAAAATTACTCTTAAATACAAACTTTCATATCAGCATTTTCGTTTTACAAATTCATATCACAAATGAAATTATAGATTTCCAAATATTACTCCATAAAAAGAGAGGTTTATCTCTAATGTTGGAACAGAGGGAGTATTTTTTAGTGAGGAATTGCCATTTAGTGGTCCAGTTTGATGTGTGTTAAAAATACTGATAAGCCCTTGAGGCACCTAAAGTGCAGATGAGGCAGTGCCTTTGAGAACGAGAGAGTGGTTTGTGCTGATGGAATTACTCAGTTGAGTAGAATTAGTGAATGCCATTGTTTTCTTTTAGGAAAAACGTAATTGGAAAACCTTAAGAACCTTTTGTTACGGATATTATTCCCACTGTCCAAAATTAGAGATGATTCAAATTTGAAGTGAAATTAATTATTTTAAATAACTTTGAAGTTAAAAATCTTGGATTATATTAAGATTACTCTTAAATATAAACTTTTATACTTTCATATTATTACAAATTCATATAAAAATGACATTATAGGATTTCAAATAGCACTATATTGAAAAAGAAATGTATCTCTAATTTTAACACGGAGGCAATATCTTTTAAAGAAAAGCATTGTGCCAATTACAAAAAAGCACTCAAAGCATTAATTTAAAACCTTTGCTGTGCAGCAGTATATTTGGTGAAAATTAAATTCAAAATAAGGACAATACATATGCAATAATGAGTGATGTCATGAGGATAACTTTCTTTCCGTATTTTGAAACAGACACAACACATAAACACAAGCACCACGATCCTAAACAGACCCATAAACACCTTGTGGTTTTAGCTATAAATTCTGAGCAAGGTCCCTAGTGATTTATTGTGATTTTATTGATAATGTATTCATTATCAACACCATGTGAGAAAAAGAAATTGGTCTTCCCAGACACAAAGAGACTTTTTTATATATATCATATGTTTAGCTAATGACTGTTATCATATTTGTTATCCTGTGTGCCGAGTCACATGGACTTGGGTGAAACAATTAGTGAGATATGGGTACTTTTAAGAATCTGAGGTGTACACCACACTTATGCCAATTTTATACACTACAATGTCTACACCCTTATCCATGTGTTGAGTGACGGACATGGATACTTTTGGGTAAAACTAAGAGATAGCGAAACATAGTTTGCTTCTATGCAAGGTGACTAGTTAAGAGAATTGATTTTTCCACAAGCTTTTTTGATATTTCCAAATGAGATTTCTCTTTAATACAATCTTTCATGCACATGTACAAATAGTTTATGCACAAGATGTTGGGTCTCCATGTGGAACTATCAAAAAACTGTGGAAATAGTGTTTCCCTTAGTTATTATGGTTATAATAGTTGCTAAAATTATTAGTGGTGGTGGTGGGAAAATCCCATGTTGTGCCAAGATGCTTTTGATAGCCAAGGATTTTTTTTGTTATTATTTTTTAATTTCTTTTTTGATAGTGCTCTATCCTTGAGGGTGATTGAGCTATAACAGGTACGCTGCTAATGGAGTTGAATATCTTTCTATGCATGGTTTATTAATGAACTGTGATTAACTGCTTTATTGGTAGTATTGGTGAAAATATCTATCTTGCTGATCTTTGCACAGTTAAATTAAATAGGGTGGCCCATTCATTAGGTAAATTGTAAACATGTGTTGGTCATATATAATCACAGAACTATGCAGAACACAGAACTGTGGAACTTCTTTAATCTCAGAAGGTTAAACAGATATCGCTGCTGCGGTAAATTGTAATGATTTACATTTGGATTATATAATTACAGGTTAGGAACAGAGCAGAATTATACAAAGCACTTGATGACTATAATGCTGGGGATAAAGTTGTCCTAAAGATCCAGAGGGACAAAGAGAACCTGGAGCTGCACACGATTTTGGAAGAAAATAATTCTTGAAAATTTGTTGCTTAAAAAGATTTTTCAGATAGTAGCCATTATACTTTGAATCAGACATAGAACTGTATACAAAGCAAAGTGAAAAAGAGCGAATAGACCTTTTGCCTGTGGGTAGAGTAAATTGTTGTAAAAGTTGTAAATCATTACTGAAAACATTTATCAAAATTTTGACCAGAACCAACTTGTATGCCTCTTCTCTTGAAGCCACTTGCGGCACTAATATTTGTCCCAAATATTTCCCGGATTTTATTTTGTGGACGGGTTGTTAACTGGGAGGTATATTTTGCCTAAGCATTCTGATTGTTTACAAATTTTAATTATTTATTTATGCAACACTTGCTTTCATCATTTCTATAAAAGAATAATAAAATTCTAAAATTCAAAATTGAAGTGAAACTTCTATTTTAAATAAATTTGAAGTAAAATATCATAAAATATATATGAAAAATAATCTTAAATAGAAGTTTTTATACTTTGATATTTTTACAAATTTATATCACAAATAAAAGTATAATATTCACAAACAGTATATTTCTAATTTGGGGACAGAGAGTATTTGGTTAACTGATTCAATGAAATTCTTACTGTTAAAATAACAGCATTAGCGTCAAATTCCTGTCTTTACTAAAAATTTCACCCTACATGACACGGTACTTTGAAGTGGATGCAAGAATGTGAAAGTTGGTTCTAATGTTTTATCATTCACCATCTTACAAAAAATAAATGCTGAGATTTAAAATTAAGTCAACTCACCTTCAACAAAGAAAAAAAAAACACAACCAGAGGCTCTTAGCTAGCATTGTTTCGACAACTTGCAGTCCACGACGCAATTAAAAAAATAAATAATCCATATGGTTCGAATTTAAGGCCCTATTCCTACTCTTTCATGTAAAGAAAGTTCATTAATTCATACTTAATACTCTCTCCCTCCCTTCTAAAATTAGAAATACATTTCAATTCACACAAAAATAAGATTGTAAAATTCTACAAGTCAAAATTGGAGTAAAATCTTTTACCTTTTAAAACTTTTGAAATGAAATATCATAAAGTTTACGAATAATACTCTTAAATACAAATTTTTATACTTTGAAATTCTTATAAATTCATATGATAAATGAGATCTTAAAATTTACAAATGAACTACATTAAAAAAGAAATATATCTCAAATTTTAGAATAAATCAATCAATTCAAGGCCTGCCATTTTCATCAAAGATGACGACTGGTCTGCTGGATCATTAGGAAAGGCTGACAGGAGGCTTGCCAAGCCAAAATAACCAAGCTTAAGTGCAAAACCTATTGAAAGTATTAGTTGAACGAATTTTTTTCAGCCTACATAAAGTAATAGTGTGCTCTATATCAAGACCGTTCATTTCTCTATAGATCTATCTGTGCATTCAATTTTTGATTTTTTTTTTCATTTGTGTGCGAAAACTTTCAACGTGCAACACAAGATACGATGAATATGTGTAATACAAATATGAAGTTGTGCAACCGCAAGGTCTTTTTATTAACTCAAGGACAATACTGTAAACTACTTAACAATATTAAATTCCAACTTTGTTTAAAAAACTAATGAAAAAATTGTATAACAATTTGAGTTTTTTTAAAATATAAATGTATTATAAGTATGGTCATATGAGACTCGTTTCACGGAGGAGGAGCATTTAGGTATGTAGGCATAATCAACTATTATTTTGAACTTTTGATGACAAGGAACACGAATAATAGTTAGCGCGTTTGGATCCGCAAAGACAATCGCTTGAATGTTTCCCTAATCCAACTCAGGAACGAATCGAAGGAAACCGTTGCATGGGGAATGTCCGCGTCTTGTCGCAAGACTTATTTTTAGTTGTGAGTTATAGGGCAGGCAACTTTATTTGATCAAGGGTCGGGGCACAAGGGTCCTAGTACTATTCAGGTGCGAAGAAGCCCGGAGGTGACCACAATGAGCAAAAATCTCACTTACCGGCCTAAACGACGAACAAACACTTGAACGATAGTTCAAACACATGCGCATGCACATGTACACACACATACATATATTTTAATGAAGTCCAAATATACTCATTTTTGAAAAGAAACATGTGTATTTTATCCAAAACAAATAAATGTCGCAGATTTTTCATTGAGAATCTTCAATTTGGCCGGGTAGGAAATTATGTGGGTTTGCTAAAAGTTTCAACAAGTAATTTCCTTTAGTAGTAAACATAGACCCCGCTATAATTGCTCACTATTTCAGGCTCGTTTAATTTATTTGTGTACGATGTATGCCAAATTGTGTCCCTTTCTATGTATTCTTTGATTATTTGTATTTAAAATCACATTTCTTCATACACTAATACTATGTAGAAGTAATATTATGAAAACATAAAGTATGGACTATGGAATAATATATTGAAGATATTTCTTCAATTACATACACAAGCAGACAAAGTCAGCCGCAATATATGATGATTTAAATAAGTCGAATTCTTTTGAATAAAATTTTCTTAAGACCTGGAGTTACATTAGTTTAATACTCTTGCAACAAAATTTCCATTGAATCACTCCATGCCCCACATAGGTACAGATCTGCCAAGAATACAATCTTGCTAAAGTTATTTCCAATTAAAACAAAAACATGATGAAGAAGAAAGAAAAATAAGATAAAATAATACTCCTTTTATTAAAGATGTGTACCTTCATGCCTTCGTACCTAAATTTCAGTAGTAAAATCGTATATTTCATATTGGTTAAGAATTTATTTAGTTTTAATTAGTGATAGTGAACTCTTAAAATGTGCCAGCGAGCACTTTATAGTTTTAGAATCTTGGTATATTAAATGTAGCACAATTTAGAATTTAAGATATTGTAATCATTATTATAAAAATTCTCGTCTAATCATAATTAAGCTCCGTTTTGATGCTAAACTGTCATTTACAGTTGGATTTGCCTAACGTATTTTACAATATTGAGATTTAATTATAATTAAATTGATCGTATCAGGTTATAATTATGATGATTGAGATCAATGTCTGTCTCCAAGATCCCATCAATCTGGTTCATGACTCAGGTTTGATAATCATTGGTTAGTTAGTTTCAGACCGTTATCCAATCAGGTTCTCCAGGTCGACAATTCAGTTTCTGGGCACATTCCAAATGGAGTTTAAATTTTAAAGTAAAGCACACCACCAAAAATAATACTATTAAACCGGCCTGATAGATACTCAACCCTTTGGTGGTACAACCATAAATAAAATTGAATATAGTTTCTCTTTGTCAGTTGCTATCGAACTCAAAGTTCAGTTTTGTTGTATTTGAACCTAATCTTTCAATTCTTTAGCGAAAATCTTAAACTTATTGGAATCAAATAATTTTGTACAATAGCACATATTCCCATCCATATCAAGATTTGCATCATTCCCTAACACGGAACCACATTAAAACAACAAACCCTGTTATTCGAAATACTTTTTCTAGATAAATTTCAAGTTTGATTATTTTAAGTTAAATGAAGGAATGATGAACTCTATATCTAAGTTTGGTGTAGATTTATCCTAGTATTTATAATTGTATAATTTGTAACAAAACTATTGATCACAATAAATTTTACATTCTAAAGGTTTTAGGAGTCACGTAAATTTTAAAGTTTAATTTGCTGTCGTTTGACATAAAAATTTAAATGTACCTCTGATTGTGGAATAAAATAATTATTTTGGAAAACTGCAGCCCTCTGTTTCCTGTTTGATAACCCACCCTGATTAAGATGGCCAATATACAGAGCTCTCGATTGCCCTTACATGGAAAATATTGAGTTTTTAATAGTAACTTAACAGTGTGCGAATTTATAATTCAAAATTTAAGCGAGTTGATTGAAACGAGGTTTCTTTCCAAGAGATTACAGGAAAGTCACACTAATATATTTTTATAAACTAGATGAATGATTTAAACTCATGACGCATTAGTCAGTGAGGTGTAGTCATTTTATTGGTTACAAAAATATGTGTAAGTATGAATATGTTTTGAGTTAAAGAACAAGTAGATTATTTTATATTACGGTCGCTGTTGGTGACTCCTAATACCATTACATGATCCTTTCATGTTTTCAATATTCTAATAGTAGATAAGTAAATAATTTTAGTACCAGTAAAGGAAATTGTTATAAAATACACACTAGGTTTGCCAACTTAAAATAAGTTTTGGAAATGGAATTGAAACCACAGTTTCAATTCCAAGAATAAGCTTTGTTTTAATTTATGGAGGATTTACAGTTGCACATTAAGATTGAGAGGTAGAAATAGGATAGCTTTGGTTCTAAGAAATTGACCAGTTCTTCAACTTGGGTTGCACACACATAACAGACAAGAAGGGTTTCAAACGAAGGCCTACACTTGAAAACTTACACTGTAGTATTTGGAATCCACAGTTTGGAAATTTTACTCGAAGATCTTCCTCTTCTGAATATGGTTTATAGTTTGTTCTCAGTTTGGTTGACAGGTGAGCTAATTTATGGTTTGAGCATCATGAGTATTATGTTGCATTTGGTTTGATGAAATGGAGTAACATGAGAATAGAACGGAGAATTAAGAAGAAAAATAGAGGTGGAAGAGAAGGATGAGAAAATTATGAAAATGAAAAAATAATAAATTCGGAGCAAAATTTCAGTTGTGATGGAACAAGTAAACGTACTCTATGTGGAGGGTGAGATTAAAATTGTACATAATTTTGTGGGAAAGAGTGAAGGAAGGAAATAAATAATTGAACAAAAAGTTTAGAATATTCATTTGATTCTCATCTAATTTCTTTTCATCAAACTAAAGGTTTTTCCAATTTGTCAAAACATAAGAAGTGGAAAAACAAAATTATCCATTGACAAGACCAAGTTATAAATTATAATCTGTGATAGCAATACATCAAGGATGGTATATTGATATAAGCATGCGGCTTAAGATTTTCATAGCATGCACTTAATCTTTATTTATATTTTTTCATTATAATTATTTTCAGTTTACCCGACCATATAAACATTGCAATGCTAGTCAAGCCGATGCACGTGGTTGAGCTGCTAATTACTAGTAGTTTGGTAAACTGTATCACTGATATACTAATTAATTTTGTTTGCCTAACCTTACAAATTGATTACTAATGAAGTGAAAACTAGACATGGTAAGTGTCCACTTAGAGAGGTTCCGCTCCTAGCTCTCTATGATTTAGCAAAACAAACTCGTTTAGAAGGCCGAAATAGCAGGTAGTAAGTTAAGACTATATGTGTGCGCTCGTATGTGTACGTGTGTTTTGTATGCGAGTGAGGAAGATATTAAGTGCACTCAAAGGTTCCCACTAAAGAAATTAAGAAAGTGAGTATTTCTTTATGATTCTACTTTTATCCTAAAAGATGAAAGATTGGTTGTCCACATATGCTCTCTAACGGCCATAAAATTAATACCACATATGTTCTAGAAAAACAACATTTAAGAGTAAAATTTATTCCAGAAAAAGCGCAACATTTGCATATATATTTTTATTATAGTGCTATATCTTTTAAATTTTATCATTACAATTTCCTAATCTTATCTTTAATTGAAGATTCATAACAAATTTTATGAGAAAAACTTATTATTTGCACATTCAATTCCGAGTCAAATATGCAAAAATAATATTTGTCAAAAATCCAAGCGTTATTTTTTTTTTTTGAAGGGATGGAGTAACTCTTATTCAGGAGAGGGTCACTGGGCACCTATCAACCGTTTATTATACTTAAACTTATATTTGGAATTCTAAATATCCATTCCACAGGTCACATATTCATATTGGCATTAGAGACTTTATATTTAGAATTTATGAATTCTTTATTCAATTATGAGATAAATCAAATGTGAAATTCATTAGTCTACTTCCCCCGAACGATGAATCTCGTAATTCTTACTTATTGGAATTCATAAGAGATTTACTTGTCTATGTACCGTTCTGTTCAATCTTTTAGGTCCCGACTTCACCTCGACGGTTATGCCACGATGTCCTTAAATTAAAGTTTATATCCGATGAATAGATTCCTGTAACCATGACATATTTGCTATTTGCTTAATTTCGTCTTAATTTTTTTAGGGGATAGAAGATCTAAGAAGAAGCTAATAGAAATTTATAATTGGATTCCAATGAGAACTAAATTGTTATCTATCCCTCAGGCTCTCAAAGCGATTGTGATATATCATTGAATATTATTTTGAGCAATAATATAGATATAACATTTCGATCAAAGTTATTTTATAAGGTCATTACTTAAGGATATTTCATTAGAAGAGTACTTTGTCATTTTGTCTTGATTGAAAGAAAATATAGGAAAAAACAATTCAAGAGCATGAGTAGTGTGAAAACATGTTGAATTGAATATCTCCATACAGCTAAATTTGTATTCTTTTGTAATTATAAATGAGGATCTTAAACAAACCAGAAAAGGATTCATTAAGACAAGTGAGCTTCAACGGAAACCATGGCCTTGACTTGTGTTCCATGCTTCTGTTCTCTATAAGAGAAACTTTAGCTTCAGATTCTACAACAAACTTTTCATAATTCCACAAGCACAAGTTCCCAATTACAAGCACCCACAAAGGGCAGCTGATGCAACAAAAGGAGATCGTTTTAAGCAACCATATCATATGGTGTCTTTGAATTAATTGTACTGTATTATAAGCTAATTCTCATCGGATCGAAAGCCTGAACTGCTTCAAAACATATGCTGCTCCATTGCAGCATTAACTATTGATGAAATTTTCCCCAAAGGGTCTGATTTGGTTGGCGAAGAACTTCTTGTAAATATTCCCAACAACTTCTCTGTATCGCTTGATAGTTAGTCTCAGAGGGAGGCTAGAAAAGAAATGACAAATATGGATGAAAAGAATGAAGCAGATCGAACTGAGGATGTAATGTTGCCTGGTTTCCGGTTTCATCCAACAGATGAGGAGCTTGTGAGTTTCTATCTGAAAAAGAAGATTCAGCAGCGACCGCTTCCTATAGAGCTAATTAAGCAAGTGGATATCTACAAGTATGATCCTTGGGATCTTCCAAGTAAGATACTTCATCTCCCACATACATAATTATCCAGTTTAGAAAATTCAAAATTTTCTTTATTTTCTATACCTACTTTCTTTACTGTGAATTTGAAATATTATTTCCCATTCGTCTGGATAAGTCTATGAATTGGGATGACACAAAAGTTTGATCTTAATCAAAGCTACCATTTATTTTTGGAGTTTTCATTTGTCATGTACTGAAGCGACTTAACACACTATTTGTGATCAAGCATTTATGTACATGTGGAAAATTATATTGCAACTTCAGTCTATGCTAGCATCTGTTTATTTTAGGAACTTCATAACTGTTGCTCCCTAGTACAGCTACTATTTCCCAGACGCTTAGAAACAATTCCTTACTAATTAGTTGTCTTTTCATGCTATCAAATGATTTTAGATCTGGCACCAAATGGGGAGAAAGAGTGGTACTTCTACTGTCCACGAGACCGAAAATACAGGAACAGTGCACGCCCTAACCGTGTCACTGGAGCTGGCTTTTGGAAAGCCACTGGTACTGACAGGCCAATACACTCTTCTGATGGCACCAAATGTATTGGTCTGAAGAAGTCTCTAGTGTTCTACCGCGGTAGAGCTGCCAAAGGAATAAAAACTGATTGGATGATGCACGAATTTAGATTACCTTCTATACCTGATGCAGGACCGCCAAGAAAGTTCCTTGATAAAAACCTTCCGCCACATGTAAGTTCATTGAAGTTTTAGTAAACTAGGTGTTGTTCACTTCCCAAATTTTTCCTCACATCAAATTGTCAATGTTTCTGCTTTGTGCACACAGGACGCATGGGCTATTTGTAGGATATTCAAAAAGGCCAGCTCAATGACACAACGAGCTCTTACACACTTGTGGGCATCTCCATTACCTGAAACTAAAGCCTCAGATATGTTTAACCAGGGTTCACATTGCCCTCAGTTTTATTCAGAGAACATGTCTTGCACGACAGAAACTGGCTCAGCCCTGAATTTAAGCAGTGAATTTCAACAGAGCTCAATCTCAAGTTTTGCTACCCTTGATATTCCATCATACAGACCAATCAACGCAACATTTTCTAAACCATCTCCTTTAGGTGTCACGAGTGAAGGCCTCGATCATGGTTTTTTGCATTCGTCTCCTGATACATCTGGACCAAGAACGACATCTACTGTAGATGTTTCCTCCTTTCTTTTCAATATATCCCCTGCCTTAACTGGGGATACTAGCGAAAACACTGAGAATATTGACTTTGGAGGGCCACAGCAGCAGTTCAGTAATTTCTCAATGAGTCCAGATGATATCGAAGGAAGCATAGGAACAGGAGATGACGATGCGTGCATCACAAAAGACCATGTTACAACACAAGGAAATAACACGTGGGAGAACATCAGGACAATGGGATTTCCTTTCAGTTTGCCATCAAGCTTACCTGATACATGGAGGCATAATATGGCATGGGATTCTACACCTTGTCCGAGTGATATGTCCGCAACATATCCTAAGTGTTATACTTAGTAACTAACATACATGAAATGGAAGGATCTGCTTCTCCAGCGTCGTTTGTTTCAACTTATTGTTTAAAGATCCTAGATTCTAATAGTTTAAAACTACTAGAATTTAAAATCTCTAAGAATAAGCCGAAATAAATAGGACTTGTCTGGTTGGCTAGAACAATGTGGAAGTCACACAAATCAAAGATATAATTTTCTCTGAACTTTTCTCTAGTACAGTTTTCTTATAGTAACAGATTGTGTGTACAACCTTTCAATCTATTTGTCTTTTTAAGTATAGTTTCCTATGTTTCTCATTGTGTACAAAGAAATAACACCAAAAGTACATTCAAATACATGCTACTGTAAAGAGTTCTCTCAAGTTCGAATTCTTTATCATTTTTTCTTGAGCTTGTTTTTGATTTCTTAATTATCATCCTTGTCCATTAACCGGTGACAAAGATCGTAATGACATTATCAAGAATTACAAGTTATTCCCTCAAGCACAAACCCCCGGCAGTATTTGTAGAATACCACAATAATCATACATGACGATTGACAACAGGCCACATGGCTGCAAACGTAACTTAAATCTGCATAGTTGAAAACCTAAAACCACATCATGTCTTTAATCGCAACAATTATTTGCGATATAGGTCAATTTATTAATTTCAGTTTAAATTTTAGATATTAGAATTCTGATATCGTAAATTATATACCAAAATCTAAAATTTCCAAAATAACAGTGTATAATTGGACAAGAGATTTTGGATATTTGTTACAGATTTCAGCTTAAGCCGAACAAACTGGGCATAATTTGTTCAAAACACTGAATCTATCACCAACACTACCCCTCGCATTTGATTAGCACGTGGTATTTCCAAGTAACATGCACGAATTATAACCATAAAAAGAATACAGGACATAGAAACACAGAACTATGTTTAGGCATACAAGTAAATAATATCGAGTATATTAATGCAGTTTTGAGAAAAAATTTCAAATGAAGTAGTTCCAAAACGAGAGACCGTTGGAAATCTTCTAAACAGTAATAACAAAATTGATATGTATATAAAAGCATGGTCTTGATTACTGAAATTAAACAAACAGTAATTGAAAAAATAAACATTACAATCAGTACAATAATTGAAAACAGAAAGAGAAAAAAACTTATCAAAACTATAGAACAATTGAGTCGACAATTTTTTGAAAATGATAGACTATTTTTGAAAAAATATTCACCCACTCACGTTACAATGAGTTGCCGTAAATTTTCTCTTAAGATAAAACAACATAGAAATTGTGCAATTCAAATCTGTGCACAACGACATTCATCTTAGTTCACTAGAAAATTCAACAATTACAGAGTAAAAATTTGTGAGCTGTGAAATCACTTATATGTTCTGAGATTGTTCAAATCAGTGTAGTTCAACATACAAGATTTCGAGTATTTTAAAACATTACTATCAAATTAAAACGTCTCCTTGAGATACCTCACACAACTAGAATTAAACTAAAATACTTAATTATTATCAGAATCTAATAATAATACTCAACTTTAATTCGAATCAGGTTGGTCCTTGGTAACACGACCTAAATTTTCTCGCATCTGAACAAGTCATTCTACCCCGCAGTTTTGGTAAAGAGACATTAGGAATAGACTTCTATAAAGGATTCAACATCATCTTAGAACAAATTATCTTCTGACAAAGAAATATCATCCCATGAAAAAATAACTACTGATGAACAATTATCCTCTAATTAGTTATTTTATCTACCGATGAACAAATTTCCTCTGATGAATTAATTTATCTATCGATTAACAATCATCCTCTAACGACTAATTATCATCTTATGACCAAATTATCTCCTGACCACTTTCGTCCGATGACTACATTAACTGTTGATGACCATAGTTTTCGATAAACAAATTATTTGCTGATGATCATATCCTCTGATTGACAAATTATCTGTTGGTCATCAGTGGATAACCATATCAACGGTAATTCCTTCAGTGAATAACTATATCAACAGTTAATTACTTATTTTGAAAATCACTTCAGTAGATAATTTCATCGATGGATAAATACACCGTAATATATCAAATACATGCAGTCTATGTTTAACCACTTATATGAAGTAATTTCTTATCCATTTATCTATAAATTTCACTAAGAAAAAAATGAAGTAATTTCTTATCCATTTTTCTATGATTTCACTAAAAAAATGTCTTAGATTCAAAAACTGTTACATATGTTAGATTTCTGTAAAAATATCGTTAGAATCCTATTTTACATATTCTAAAGTTCCCATAATCTAATAGAGACATATTTGTTCGATTCACACAAATCAAGTTTACGAAATCTTATAATTTTAAATTAAAGTGAAATGTTTTACTTTTAATATTTTTAAAATAAAATATCATGAAATGCATAGACGATATTCTTAAATAAAAAATTTTACATTTTCAAATTTCTATAAATTCATATCATGAAATTATAGGATTCACAAATATTACACAAATATGTCTAATTTTGGAAAATAGGAGTAATTGTTAAGCGAAATTAAAGATTAAAACTTTGAAAATAGGCACGTATACCTGGACGCCGGAAAGGTTGGCATTTGATAAAAATCCATCTATTTTGAATTTGTGCCAGATAATACCTTAAAGAATAAATGCAATCTAATGCCCTGTTTTTCTATGGATAACTGAACTATCAATCAAGTCATTAATTTCGTCTGACACATAAATTATCAGCTCATCATCGGGGGGGGGGGGGGGGGGGGAGAGAGAGAGATCTTGAATGCGTCGGAACAATGAACATCATCTTCCTCGAGGACGTATATGATGAATTCGAATGATCTGCGAAGCTAGAACATCAATTTCCTTTGATAGTTTTTGGGAAAGACTACCTTGGACGATCTGTCAAGATGGCCGAGTTGGTCTAAGGCGCCAGTTTCAGGTACTGGTCCGAAAGGGCATGGGTTCGAATCCCTTTCTTGACATAAATCCTTTTTATTATTCAGTAATTTCTTTTGGGATTAATGCATTTTTTTTTTTATATTTTTGGGAAAAAAGATAGATGTGATAGAGCAATGAACTCGGTTATGGGTGAATACAAAATAAACTTCCACCGACTTCCTATGTATCACATGAATTAGTGAAATTGTTTATAATTATTACTATTTATTCTTTTATAAAGAATCAAATTTCTTTGAAATGCTAATTGTTAGTAGATGGTATTTTTTTTCCGATAAATAAATAAATAGACTAAGCTTCTGAAATGGCATAAAGTAAGCCATGCACGATCCGCCCCTTGTGGTCATCAAGTTACTTTATGGAATCCTTCGCTCAGTTGTAATAGAACACCAGCTATGCTGGAAGTGCCCAAAAAAGAAAAAAAAAATAAAGCTTTCAGAAGCATGTTACAGATTCATATAAATTTGATTATTTGTTTCATTAAAATCAAAAAGGTACCATGTTTTCCATAAAGCACATAACCATCGCCTGACGGCCGTTATGTAGGATTTTGTTTTCTCATCACGTGAGCATATTCATGAGCTTTTTTTTTTTTGATAGAAAATAAAAGAAATTAATAGAAAATTTAAGTTTTCTATTCATTTCTTGTGTTTATAAGTTTCTGAAGTATAGAAAAATAAAGAATTGAATAGAAAATTTAGTCACTTTTCTATTCAAAAGTAAGAAGATTTAGATAACAAATTTATTACCATTACTTTATATGTTATAAAGTCAATATTAACCTTAAACTATAACCACACTAAAAACTAATATTAAAGATGAAATCAACATTTGCCTCTTTGTCTTCTTTTGTTTGTTAAACTCAAAGCAACACTAAAGAAAACAGATAAGTTTTCCCTTCTATTCTTTTTTATCTAATTAAAAATTTTCTATCCTTTTCTTTTCTATCCAAAATTTTCTTTTCTATTAAAAATTCATGAACATAGCCTTAATCTCGTATACATTTGATTTGATGCATTAAAATTATAAGAAACTAAATTCTTCTTCTTCACACGCATCTCCCTTAAAAATTACACAACCATGTTATTTGTTTATTTAGCCATCTATTTCCTATTCGTAACACACCATACATACATATTATTATACTAATCTTCTTAATAATCAAGATAAAGTTATATACATTCACGCATATAAATAACATACATGCACCTAATATCACAACATATTTCATTTTAATTATTATTCACTTGCTTTCCCGAATGTCACATTCTACATTTCTTTGCAGTCGTCATCATCATCTAAGTCAAAATTTAGTTCAAGCATATAGTAATCGGAAAAGCTTTTTTGCTTTATGATCCATCCATTTTAGCTCTTTGTGGCTTGCTTCTCCTTTGCCTTCTGAATCTTTAGAACCTTTTTGACAATCTTCTGCTCTTCAACCAAGAATGCTCGGATAATTCTGCCAAATGACAAAATACTATTGGGTAAAGATACAAACAGACAGTAGCAACTTACTCCAGATTTAGGAGGGGCAAGAACATCATGTAGTCGTTGACAACACTACGAGATACCTTTCCTTCACCGCACTTCCAGACAACACACCACCGTAGGCACGGTTAACAGTTCTACGGTTTCTGGACAACCTAGACCTCTTGTATTCAGCTGGTCTCAAGTGTGGAATCTGAAAGAGACAAAAATTTAATTCACAAATATAAAGAAAAGTCTAACAAAGTAAGCCTTCAATTTATTGTCAGGAAATGCATCACCACAAACAGATAGCCAAAACAAAATTCTGCATGAATATATAAGATCAACTTAAATTAAGACGCAGATTTATTTTCTTTCCCTCAACATAGGATCATAGGGATAATCAAGTAAATGGTCAGCTTTTAAGGTATCTTTCCAGCTAATAAGTTCTGATGAGAGGAAAATTCGAAGAGTAAAAAGTGCAACTCATCCATTTAAATCTTTGATTACTTATGTGTATTGAACATGCATCATAATAATTTCATCCACAAATCTCTAGACCCCATTGTCCTCAAAAGTAATTATTTGGAAACTGGATTATATGATTAGATAAATTTATCACAAGAATCAGAGTTGACTATGAAATATAAACTCTGATAAGAAAAATAAAGTATAGAGGGGATGTTGTAGGTATGAGCCTCTCTAAATTAAGGAATTGCGTCATTGGCAACTGCCCTTGGGCCTTGGTGTAAAGGCCAAGGCCCAAACTAGGATAACATTGACCAATGTTAAATCTAGAATCACCAAGCTAGGGCAACATTGTCCTAAGAAAATTTGATTCCAGTCACTCCACCAATACATAAACGAGTAAAAGGTATAAGGTTCCTCTACCACTTTTGCAACAACACAATTTCTGCAAGAAAACTGCAGTAAGCATCTAGCAAGATACAAGACCAAGGAGGCAGTTTTGTTTCATAAAAAGTGCCTCACATGTAACGTAAGCCTTACGATAAATTCGCATATAAATCATCTATAAGCTGCCATTCCATGTATCACCAAATTACATCATAACAATACAAATGAAATTCCATTCAATCGAATAAATAAATGGTTCCATCTAAACCTTAGTAGCTTTGAGGTATACAGACTCAATATCAATTCCTTCAGGTGGCTTCCAGAGTATAAGGCGCAAGTGGCTTCTTTTGAGGTCTGCATTTTAGATTGCATAAGTTCAAGGTCTGGTTTGTAGGTTTGTGGGTAATTTCTAAATTGCATAAAGTTAGTTGTTTTTCAAATTGTAAGTGCATGGTTTTATTTTGGCATGGGTATTAAGTCGTATTAGTAGTCATAGCATAGAGTTTAGCTTCACGATTTGTCCAGATTTCTTGTTTCAAAGCTTTGGTTCGTTATTGTCCAATCCTTGTGGACATCTATGTACTCCTCCCGGTGAGTTTTGTTAACAAAACTTTCTTTTTCTCGCCGATCAAAAAATAAAAAAAACTCTAAACCTTAGTGATAAATCCCAGCAACTAACATTCTAAAAATGCTCTAGACTTAGGTATTGAAATTCCCACCCTTCCACTACCCACTAGAAGTAATGCAGAAAAATGCAAATTATTATGCGCAACAAGAGAAATTTGTATAAAAGTAAGAATCATACCCCTTGGATTCTCTTTCCGGTGACAGGGCACTTAGGGCCACTAGCTCTCTTCTTGGTAGTTTGGTAACCCAGCTTCCCTCCTATGATTATCTATATATATATATATAGGGGGCCGATCCATGTCTAACGTTAGCTCTGGAGTCTTTCGTAGCTAACACTTTTACGGCCGTTCAACGAATGATCCAACGCATGAGATCAAACTTAAAAAAAAAAATACCCCTTCCGCCAGTATTGGTAGCGGAAGGCAATTTTTTTTAAAAAAAAAATTTTTCCCTTCCGCCAGTAATGAAAATTTTTTTCCCTTCCGCCAGTGTTAGTAGCGGAAGGGAAAAAAAAATTTTTAAAATAAATTCCCTTCCGCTACTAACAT
Source organism: Centella asiatica (assembly GCA_014636745.2). NCBI lineage: Eukaryota > Viridiplantae > Streptophyta > Magnoliopsida > Apiales > Apiaceae > Centella > Centella asiatica. The sequence continues at coordinate 28,132,751 of CM025785.1, read as the reverse complement.
TGGCGTAAGGCCAAAAAAGGTAATTTTTTTTCTTTCCGCCAGTTTCAGTGGCGGAAGGCAAAAAAAAAAAAAATTTCCTTTTCCGCCATTGTCATTGGCGGAAATGGTAAATTTTTTTTTTCCTTTCCGCCAGTGAGACCAGCGGAAAGGTAAAATTTTTTTTTTTTTCCCTCCGTTTTTCCCCTTCGCCTGCCTTCTGCCACTCTTGTGCTTGATATATATTCTTCAAGGGCAGTATTTTTTGAAATGTTCCGCCAGTTTAAAAAAAAATTTCTTGATAAAGTATTATTTTTTTTAAAGGCTTGTGGCAGTGTTTTTTTTTTTATGTTTTTTTTTTATTGTTCGCCTGCCTTCCGTCAATGTTGTGCTTGATATTTATGCTTTTAAGAGCAATTTTTTTTAAGTCTTCCGCCAATGTAAAAAAAGAATTGCTTGATAAAATATGTTTTTTATTTTAAAATCTTACTCCCTCCATTTCAATTTGTAAGTCGTTTTAGGTTTGGAGAGATTTTTCATAATGTATGTCATTTTACAATTCGTAGGCAAATTAATTATTTTTCTTCCATCTTTACCCCTAATAATGACCCAGCTCACAATGACTTCTGTAACTTTGACATTGGGAACGAGTAAAACTAGGGCACTTAATGAAGGGTATAAATGGGATTTAACATATAAAGTTTCTTGAAGTAACCAACAATTATTGGCTCATTAGTTTATGTGTCATTGGTAAAACGACCTACAAATTGAAATGGATGGAGTATATCATATGTTTTTAGTGTAATAGATTAAATTACACTGAAATCTCAAATTGTATAACACACAATCAATAAATACAAATATATAACACACCATCGACAAAAAACATATATATTACACTGAGAAACAAATTGTATTACATCTGAATCAAATATAATTAAAAGAAATACAACTTCACTCATTGATCGTACATATTAATCATTACTTTTCATCAGAATCCATCATCAGTGATCCTGTGATCTTGTACCCTCTAGGGGGACCCCTAGCCATTCCTTTGTGCAGTTCTCAAGCAAGACGCAAGCGAAGAATGGATGTATCTTGAACAGTCCATTTAGCTGTAGTGGGATTTAGTACACGTGAGATTGCGTCCATATATTTACAAATGTAAACCCCACAATCTAAACCATTATGTTGTTTCCCCACTTTAACTTTCTTCCCGAGTTTTGCATCTCTTGGGGGCCAATTGGTTTCGGGGTTAGCAAATCTTAGCAAGATTGGTACAAGAGTCTTCTGCTCGATTCAAATAAAATAATTAGTAAGTGACAATAACAAATTAAAACCATAGGTAAATCAACATAAAATATTTTATACTTACCGCAACTGCAATATTTGCCTGGTATCGCGCATCCCACTGTGCCGGAGTCATCTCAGGATGTTGAGTGACGCACAGAAGGGCATACTTAATGCAGTTGGAATGCAAACATTTACATACGAATGTATATTTCCAAGACACAATGCATCCTTCATTACTGCATTAGTGGAAAGATGGAGATCATCAACAAACACATTTCATTTTAATAGCGGTGAGGCGACAATCACATTGGAGGACATCCACTATATAATCGGTTTACCCATTAACGGGAAACCCCTTACTTGTGGTGTCTTATCCGAGAAGGAACAAAAAATATTGTTTCAAGACTGCTTTGGTGAACGGTTCTATAACCAGTTCTACAAGGAAGCAAAGCACGGTGGTGGTATCCGTTTGACGTGGCTGTTGGAGTGTTTTCGTGAACTGCCAGAGGATCCACCGGTTGACTATATAGCTATCTACACAAGAGCGTACATACTGTGGTTGTGTGGTGCTATATTATTTCCCACTAAAACCAAAGACATATGCCCAGATAGGTATGAAAAAATTATTGTCTTTGTTATTGTAATTCTTTGTTGTCATAATTTGATATTAATTTGGCAAACGTGTTGTTTTAATTTTCATGTTAGGTACATGGTGTTTGTTAGAGACATTGAAGATATAGTCAACTACGCTTGGGGTTCAGCAGTCCTAGCATCCATTTACCGAGCGCTCCACGATGCATCCCACTACAGAGAAGTTAAGGGTAAGATTGTGTTACCTGGAAGGATAACGAGATGCATGACAGTGGTGCAAACTTGGGCATATGACAGATTATGGATTGGACGTCAAATGCCTCGCCCTGGATCTGAGTTGTGGTCACCGCGTGTGCTGGCATATGCATACGCTAAGCATGGTTTCTATAAGGACAGGCGAGCAGATCCACACCACAATGTCCTAATATACCGGACACAGTTTGAAAATCAACCGCAAGACAAATTCATCTGGAAGCCGTATAAGCCTATTCAAATGGTTGATGATGATGACGAGGACGCTTGGATGGCACGACTGTTTGCAAACAGTCGAATCCCACTGATACATTTTGACGAGATTGAGTATCAAATGCCAGACAGAGTCCTTAGGCAACTCTGTCATTATCAAAGGATACCTGACCCTCCTGTTGATCACACTCATCTACGGTTGAATCGGGCGGAGAAGGAGAATAGATTCCAAGTCTTCAACTACGAAGCATTCGGCGCGCCGTATATACAGATGTGGCACGACTTCCAGGAGAATCTTGTGGGTTTGTTGGTATCTGAAAATACCAAACGCAACAAACTGGACATGGACGTGTACTACTTATGGTACAAGAAAGTGACACGAAAACGAATTGCAAAACCGGACGTTACTATTGGACGACTGTAAAAGTGTTAGTTACGAAAGAGTCCAAGACATGGATCAGCACCCATATATATATATATATATATATATATATATATATTAAGCTCATATGAATCACATTACACAAACCAAACAAGCCAATAGCACTCACAACTCGAAGTAAACCATTTACAAATCCCAAAAACATCAAATCAATCATAGCATCAAGAATTATCATATCATAAAGTGAAATTAAGATCCAACAACATGTTAATTGCAGCAATCAATTAATAGATCACGTATGAAGTGATTACAAAATGGTAATTGTGAAGTAACTAAGATTTGGAGAATACCGGGAGTTTTGACAATCCTATGCTGATTGGATTTGGTGGCATAACTGTGGCGTTTGCGGTACGTAAGCCGCTGAACCATTTTCTCCGACGACCTCAAACTTCTCTTATCTCTCTCCGCGACTGCAAGATGAACGTAATGAGCCTAAAGAGGAAAAAGGGGTTTTGATGAAATAAGAAAATGTATTTAAGTGGGAAAACCTACATCCTATGGCTGTTCTCAAATCCTTCTCAACGGATGTGATTTAGCATTTAATTTGCCCTTTTTTTTAAGCTTTTTTTCTTCCTTTTTTGTCTCTTTTTTTATAAAGGTTTAAATAGTCAAAGAAAATGCTAACAACGAGGAAATGTAGAAACTCTCATTAAATCTTCATGAAAAGCCAATAAAGATGGCAATGGTCCATGTGTATCGATTTTGATTTTTGTATAATCTGATCTTACATCAGTTGAAATAATTTTACATTAAAATTGTACTGCATCTATATCGATTCAAAATATCTATAACCTAAAATCAAGTCGATTGGCATAATACTTCAATCTGCGTCACATTGCACCAACTAAAATAAAAAATTATTATATATTTAAAATACTTTTTTATAGGAATGATACAATTATATAATATAATAAAATTTATAAATTGAAATCAACGATTGATGAATATGAAACAATAACAATTATTATAAAAACCTTTAATTTTTATAACAATCAGCACATATAAATTTATAAATATTTTAATTATTTAAAATATTAGTATGGTACCGATTCACCAATGAATATCAAAATTACACCGAAAATTTATATAATATAGCACGTATAAAAAAATGTCTACGTATACATATCATATATTGAAAATTTGATAGTTTAAAAATATTAGTTTTTGTACTGTATAAAATTACTTATATAATTATATCAAAACTTTTTTAGATTTTATAATAAACTAAAACAAATTGTTGGCCGAGGAAGCTCGTTGTCTTGTTGATGAATTTAACTTACTTTGCCTTTCTAGTGGAAGTCCTTTGAGTTTTCCACCGCATACAGTACGCCATAATAATCCATATATTGAAAATCTTGGCCAAAATGAGATTTGTGGTTTGGAACATTTTCAATTCTTTGTCTACCTGCTTTTAGTAATGATTGAGACACCCTACTGATCGAGCAAAATAAAAGAAATAACTTTATCCATGCCTACAAATCTAGCCAAATTAAAGATGACATATATATTAAAAATATATATTAAAATTAAGATGATTCATTTATTCAAAAATTTCAGTCGAACTTGCTTGTTGTAGTTTAAAATTGTGAGATTATAAATTTTGATAATGTAATTTTTATTGTCAAAATTTAAAAACTCATAATTCTAACCTGAAACAAAACGAATGCCTAATATAATCGTATAAACACCGCAACACATATATAAACAAGTATAAATAACTAAGCTAACTTCAAGCAATTTTAGGAACGTGTAATTGGACTCAAATAAAAAGGACAGCAATAATATCATATTAATATTATTGAGACAAACAATCAACCTATATAACAGTATCGTGTCATATAAGATATAAAACATATTGTATTTGAGAAACCATAAGATTCGGATCAAACTTTTTTTTTCAATCTTTAACTGGCTATCATAACAGAATACAATTTTTCATTTTCTTCCAAAGAAGGTCAATGATATAAATTCACACAATTATTACCGTTGCTATTACCTTACAGATTTGATATAGCCTAAAATTTTTGATCCACCATAATATAATATATCACATATAATACAATATCATCCATAATATAACCCAAAGTTTTTAGCCAAAAAAAGAAAAAAAGAAAAAGGGGGAAATGCACACAATATCTTACTATGTATTTATACAAATACTATATATTACTCCTTCCACCCCCAAAAAATGTTTAAATTCACTTTTTACACTTACTTTTTAGATATAAATTAGTGAGTATTAGATTTGATATTCAATTAAACAAAAAAATGTAGAATAAAAATATAATAGATGAAGATTAATACTATGAAAAAATTAAAATTATTTAAAATATCTAATACGTACTAAATTTAAATAAAAATATGTGTTGTTTTTCAAGTGTAGATGTACTCCCACCATCCCAAAGGGTATTATGACACCAAAAAAATTGTTTCTAAAATCATATCCAAAAGTACACATTTTATTACTAAACGACAAATACATCTTTCTTTTATATATATATTTTTTTGCTTTAACCAGTAGTCTTTATATTTTTTTAAATTTTAAACTATACACTCAAAAGTCACATCAACCATAAAAAAAGACAAATATATTATCCTTTTATTTTTTACTCCCTCTGTTCTAAAAAAAAGTTATATTTAGAAAAAAAACTTTCCAAAAAAGATTTATATTTGAAAATTTTCTTTTTTATTTTGTTATAAATTAAAAAACTTTCAATTACAAATTTATAAATCTCGTCATAATTTAAAAATTCATAACAAATTTTATGAGAAAAACTTATTATTTGTACATTTAATATTTGGTTAAAAATATAAATTTAATAATTATAAAAAATCTAAATATTATTTTTTGTAGAACGGTTGACGCCATTTCATACAGATACAGTGGTACTATATACATAACACGTTACACGCCGACACGGTGTTGGTGCGATACTCCCTGGGCGATTCACACGTTTCTCACAACATATTGTCTATTTTTAAAAATTAAGTATAATTTTTTTATTTATATACATATTTATTATCTATTTTATCTACACCAAATTCTCTAAAATATAATACATCATAATAAAATAATAATATTTTAAACTTTTATTATTTATATTTGTTACGTCTTTATTTCTTTAATTAATAAATAATATATTAATGTATTTTATAAATCACATTTTAATATATTATAACATATAATATTAATATATCTAAATAATATTTTTAAATTTAATATGTTATATATTAGTCATATATTATAATATATTAATATATCACATATGACATACTATATAATAAATGTATATATAATAATTATAATATAATATAATAAATAAACTATAATAGTAGATACAATTATATTTTGTACTAATGTATTAATCAATCATATGATTTAATGAATTTATATATAAATAAATATTACTTTTTTATATTAAATTAATATATAATATTTATTAATATATATATATATATTGATATATTTAGTAAAATAAGACTATTGAATAGTATAAAATAAAATAAAATAATATTATACTTTTGATGATTGTGAATAGTGATACTATAAGTTTAAAAATTTACGGTTCACGATCATCAAATCAATTTTAAAATAAAAATACTACTAAAAATCACTTTTTTTTTATACTTTTTATTAAGATTCTCTGTCATAAATACCATGATTGAATATGGGGAATTACTCTAATTCTTGTTATTGTAGTGTCTATAAATATTGCTCTTGATTTTTCAGCTGCACAAACCTCTTGTCGACTCGATGAGTGTGAAAGAGAATAAAAGATTTGAAGACAGATCCACTTGTTATATCAGCAATGAACATATTATCTCACATATCCTTATTTCTTAATATGTGGGCGGGTTACTTCTAAAGTTTGATTAAAAGAAATAAATCAATAAGATAGAGTTTCTTGTACTTACATGAATTGGTAGTTGTAGACGATTTATACTTTTATATGTCAAGGACAAATCTTCGCACTTAAGAAAGGATATTTTTATGCGAGCTTATAGAAAATGCAATCTAATGATGTTTGCAATAAAAATTGGTTCATTTAAAATTTCAGTTTTCCTTTTGTTTTTGGCAGAAAATTTACTCTAAACAAATTGAGTCATTCGCATGTTTAACTTGACTTGACTTGTTTAAAATTCATCGAACTCTACTCGTTTAAATAAATGAACTGATCACAAATAAATTTTTTTATTCGTTTAAATTTTTAAACTCGGCTTAACTAGACTTGAACTCGAAAACTCAACTAAATTTGACTTGTTTAACTACCTAAACAAATCGATTTCAAACACAAATTTTTATTCGTAAAATAAAATATATTCTGTTCAATTCAAGTAAGAAACAAATTCAAGTGAATTCGGTTCAACTCTTTTTCTCTCTAATTTTAACTGTGAAAAGATGAAGATGTACCGATTATATTATTAAGCTAAGGCAAATTTAGACTCGCATAACAAGACTCGTTCTTGAAAATTTTATAAAAAATAGACCTCTGAAAATATGAAAATGACAAGAAGTTGAAAGAAAAAAAAATTAAAGAAGAGCTGCCTGGGTAGGTCAGAACTCATAACCACGAGGTAGTGCAAAACTACCCAATTCTTCTAATACAAGCAAAACTGAGCTTTCAAAGATGTCATTTCTAGTGTAAACCGTGTAATATACAGATATTGGTCCATTCTTTCTTATTTTGTGAAAGTAATTTGTATATTTGTTAATTGCCACATTTTTGTATTTGCTCCCTTCATCCATAAAACGTTCTCTTTTTTTATTAATGAATACACGTACACATATATTTATCGGCGGCTTTGAATATTATTTGGAATCTCTCGTTCATACCATCCAACCTTAATGCACTGTCATGACTAAAATATTTTGTAAAGACACATTATATGTTTATATAATATAGATGGTACCGACAGATCTGGCAATCAAATATTGTCACAGTAACATTAATCCAAGATTTTTAAGTTCGACATTATGATTACATTTTCATACAACTATTGAATTGATCACAGCGTCGTATCGTATTTAAAATATTTACTCCCTCCGTCTTTAATTACATGTCATGTTATTAGATTTTTTTACGCATAGTTTCAAATATATTTTTGTTTGTGTTAAAAGTAAATTTTTTATTCATATTAATTTTTATTTAAAATATTTTCATTTATTATTTTTTTTCAAAATAAAATAAAATACTTGACACGTATAAAAGTTCAACTAAATCTACGTACAAAAAATTCAAATGACATATAAATAAGAACGAATCGAGAGAGTTTTAAAAAGGAATATTAAAATCTATTCCAAAACATTTCGAAAATGACTTTTAATTGTGCTCTTGCATTCCCTACCACAGATGAACAAAATACGCAACAGAGGGAGTGCGAATTATATATATTGAGCTAAAATATGTACAAGGATACACCAAAACTTCCTAAAAATTGACAATTCACAAAACTAATTAACATGGAAAAAGGCAAAATGAAGGTTCGACGTGTACCTTTCTATTTATGAAACTAATAGTGCTTAATTTATTACGACACCAAGCGAGTTGGTCGGTTGTTAATCTAGACATGTTCAACACCCTTCCCACCAACTTCATATCTACTTGAGAGAAGAAATAAAGAACTGGATCATGAGAAGTACTACTATCCTCTTCTCCACACCGTCGGAACTTCTTCAATATGCAATTCGAACTTCTCAATTGATCTTTAAGCTTCCTCTCCTTCTGAATTTAAAATATATATATATATATATATATTAATAAAAATAAGATAAAATGTGAATAAGTACACAGTACAAAAGTTATGAACTCTTAACCTTTTGAAGATCTTTTCGAACCTCCATCAAAATCTCAGAGTCTGCCGGATCTTGAAGGTCTATAATTACTCCCTTCCGGTTCTTTAATGTTGTGATGTTGCAGTCCTTATCAGCGCGGACAAAACGCCAGAATAATCGTATTGATTCTTCCACAATCTCCACTAGCATGTCACTTGTAATGGAATAGTCGCCTCCATGGTTTTTTCTTGCCATCTTTCTGCCATCCGGTATGTCCTCTGCAACAAAATGTATCCAAAATTTAAAACACTAATCCAGTGCACTAAACATTTTCGACGCATAAGAGACGCACACTTTTTGAAATTTCTTAAGTACCCTCTTGTCTCATATTAAACGTTCTAATTTTCTTTCTAGATGGTCCTAAAGTAAATGTTCTCTCGTCCCATATTAAACGTTTTAATTTTCTTTCAGGGTGGTCCTAAAATAAACGTTCGTTTCTCTTTTCTAGTACGCTGTTTTCTTGTAAGTTTTAGAAACGCAACGTACTAATACACATAAAATTTCAGAATTCTCACCTCTAGCACGCTCTTTTCTTGTAAGTTTTAGAAACGCAACGTACTACTACTCATAAAAATTCAGAATTCTCACCTCTAATGACAGGAACTTGGAGAAGATTGCGAAGTACACACCGATGCTTAATGTAATTTTGGACTCTTGGTCCTTGAAAAGGTTCATCCTCTATAAATCTTTGGATAAGCACTTGAAACTGTTGGAATTCTCCAGCAACTTCATTATAACGACAAATCCTACGAGGATCAGAGTTCCAAAGATCTAAGGCCATCCCATATTGCCAATGCAAGACTTCCCAAGAAAGGCACATTTGGCCAACATATACCACTTCTAAATCACTTTGCAATTCTTTGATGAATTTCTTTGTGAGGTCGTCTTCATCTTTCTTGCTTTTTTTGTACACGTATAAACTTTCTGAGATAGTGGTTGCAATGTCTGCAACTGAAGTTTTCTTGGTTGAAAATGGCTCAAGTGGATCTTTCAGCTGCAGAAAACCTGTTAATGACTAGCATGAGTTTTGTGACAAGTTTAAGAATTAAAGATAGATAAAGAAAGCTATATTTATGCATTATTATATCTCAAAAGTCCTAACTAACCTGCATCAATTTAATCTTACCCACATTTAAATTTTCAAAAATCAAAATTATGGGTTAATAATTCTAGAAGAAGGTTGTTTACAAAGTTCTAACAGTGAAAACGATTTCTTAATTACTTACTTTCTCTGTTTTAAAGTATAAGCTCAAAAGCCTCTCAGAATACAACAAAAGTCTTTCCACTTTACAAAAGCTTTGCATCTTATATCACAAAGGGGAGGAAGCATATTAAAGCCGGATAAACAGTTAGGTGACTTTTACCTATAAACTTTATTTTCAGCTTAAGGTGGAGATATATGAAAAGTTTAAAGTTTTCCATCAATTATATTGTCTCCATGAACCTTTACCAAACTTCAACAGTGGAAACAGTTTGGGTGTTTGTTGCCGGATTGAATTAAGTGGAATTAATGGTTTCTCATATTATTATTTAGGTCTGAATTATTTTATTGGATTAAATTAAAATGGACTATTTTTGTCATTGTTTGTTTTACTCCAGACTAATACTCCAGATTGCATGAAATAATACACAAAAATTTAATTCCAAAGCCATGATTAATTAAATCCACCTATCATCCCACCTTTATTCAATCACCGTATGGGAGACTATTTGTTAAATATGATTAACGGTGGTCCACTTCAACATTTACAAAACAAACACCATATTAATTTTTAAAAGAGACTAATTAATCTGGTCCCACAAACAAACCTGAAACAAGCACACCTCAGTTTCATTTGCATACCAATTAGTATTGTAAATTTTTCATGCTAGGGAAAGGGACTGCACATCAAATATCATTCCTTTTTATATGAATATAAATTACATTTCAACACCAAAACAAAAAATTAATAATAAAACATACCAACTTAGATGAAAGTACTCAACAATATGAATGTATTTTGACAGCCTAATTGTAAAAGTATTTATTTTAATAATACTCACAGTTTTATTTAATCGTCATTGCAACATTTTTGCACCAAAACAAGGATCATGCTTTTTGTGTTTCTCCTAATCTTCTCAACTATATATCTTTTGTGGGTCCTTGTTCCGTTTCATCTTGATTATGAAAAGTAAGATCTTCTATTCATTTCAAACATATTGAATGATTAAGATCACATATAGCTAATAATGGTTATGAACGGTTTATTACTTTATTTAACAGGGATAAAGAAAAGGATTAAAATCCACAAGCAAACGTTGTGTGTTCATGACCAAGAAAAAATATCAAGAATTTAAGACAAAGCAAAAGTTTGGTAGGAAGATTAATTTAAAAAAGACTGACCTATTGCATACATCTTCTGATAAGTCAAGATATCGAATTTCCTCATCCTCTCTCTGTAGCTTTTGTAGAATTTGTGAAGCTCACCCATTGGATTTTCATGCTGAAACTTCTCATCAATTTTCCATGGCTTCAAATCATCTGTTATTTTTGGTGATTCTGATTCTTCCAAAATAGTTGGCAGCCCAGTAGCTCTTACCTTCTTAAGCTCCATTTTCAACTGCTCAATCAAATCTTGATGTTCCCAAAGTGTTTCAAGTTTATTTGCATCCTCAGAATCCAAACTTGAAGAAATCTTCAACCCCGGAATCTCCGAATTCTTGACAGACTTATCATCACTCCCACTACCTCCTCCATAATTGAAGTTGTCGGAAACTCCAAGAAAATCTTTAGCAGAAAGAAAATTGGACTTGAACTCATTCGAATCTCGCTTATGATCTTCTTCCATTTCTCTAAGCTCTTCCATTATATCGCCATCTTCTCCACCAAAATCCTCGGATTCTAGACTTTCTTCTGAGTCTGTCATTTCTTCATGTGATTCTACTTTCTGCCCATCAATGTCCATTAAATAATCAAGCTCAAATACTCCTCCAAAGTCTCCATCTGATAAAAAATCATCTTTATCATTCCACTCCAAGTCAGAACCCATAATGGAGGTTTCACTTTCATTTGAAGCTTGCACATCATTTTCTTTATCAATTTCTTCTCCCTTCCCATTTGTAGAATCCACTGACTCATTCTTCTCAATTAAATCATCCCCAGTCACATCATTAATAGAATTCTCCTCCGTTTCTTCATGAACAGATTCCTTTCCCCATTGAGGTGAATTAAACTCCTCATCTGAAAAACCCTCTTTTTTATGATCAATCTCTATATTCCCTAGAGAAACATCATTTATATCTGTATTCACCTCTTCCACTCTGCAGTTAGTAGGCTCTAGCTCTTCAATAAAGGCACTAAAACTCTTCTCAGACACGAACTCATACTTACTAATGCTTGCAGAGGTTGCAGAGGGCATGGCTTCGGAGTTAACAGAATCATTACTCTGCTTAATATTTTTAATGAATTCTTCAAAAGTAGGAAATTTGAACTTTAAACAGAACTCAGTTGTTTCTTCCTTGAAAAGCTCATGCCTTTTTGAATCTCCATTGCCATTTTCTTTAAAGCCTTCACCTGTTTCTGCCTCAACAAAACTGGAATTATTTTCACAGATTTCCTGACATAAAGAAATTGAGTTGCAGTTCAAAGAATTATCTTTCCTTTTTAACCTGTCAAGTGCAAACCAGAATTAAAAACAAAAACAAAATAAAATTATAGAACCCCCTCAAATTAAATAACATAAAGATACATAATTTAGAACAAACTATACAAAAAAAAAATGAAGAAAGGTAGAAACTTGAGTACCTAACGAAGTATGCGCTGATGAAACCAAACAGAGGAAGCAGATACGTAGAGACAGAGAGACAGAAATTGAACAATCTTTGGGACATAAACTCATTAACGGAACCCATAATCCGATATGAAAAATGGGTATTCAACACATTACGAGCGCCCATGAATTTAATCAACTTATAAATTCAGTTTGAAACAAGAAACAGAGAGAAAACAGGGGAGAGACAACTTCATTGAGCAAAATCATGGCTATTTAGAAATTTTCAAAAGAAAATAGATTTGGCACCTGCAATAAACGATAAGCTTTGTGTTACAAATCCTAAAGATAAGTACAAAGAGATCTGAACTACTTGAACAGATGCAAAAATTGAGGGAAGAAAGTTACCTGTGAGCGACCAAGTTTGTAGTAGCTAATTGTGTGGGTTTATCAGTTGAGAGGTCTGTTTTTTATTTCCCCTGTTTATTCTCAATTCCCTCAATCGGAGAGAGAGAGAGAGGAGGTAGTCAAATATTTAATGAAGTTAAATTGGACGATGACACCTTTCTTCAGAGAATTTAATTGGTTGAAAATTCACGTCAATTTTGATAGAAGTGCTTCAAAGAAATTTCTGTACGAATTTAGCCATAAAAAAAAAAAAAGAGCGAGAAAGAAAAACAGTTTTTCTGAATAAGAAGGTTGGAAAATAAAAGGAATTTGGGCCAACTCTTGTATTATTATATATACGTACTTGCTACGGAACACGTGCAAAGTACATTATTTTAAATATTTTTTAAATATTAATTTTTTGTGAGTAATTTTTAAGTTTATAGACATATTTTAGAATTTTTTTTTTAATTTTTGGTGTGAGTAAAGTTTGATGTTTTTAAAGATTAAGTTAATGATTTTTTTGTTGTGTTTTTCAGTTTTTATAATATTTTTATTTTTATATAATTTTAGAATGGAAAATATTGGAATAATTAAACTCATGTTTGTATTATTTTTTTAATAATTATAAAAAGAAGAAAATAATACCAATTTCTTAAATTGATTTACCATGTTTAATTGTTCGTTTCACTGGTAATTAGCTGTGTGATTTTTTGGTGTTTTTAGGGTTTTAGATTCTGTATTTATCTTTTTCTTCTTCTTTTTTTAATGTAGTTGTGTGATTTTCTTGGTGTTTTTAGGATTTGGGACCCTATTATTAAAAATTTTTTTTAATGTTTTGAATTTTTGGCATAAGTAACCATCTTCATTTCAGCTTCTACTCTTTTATAATATATATATAGATGTAGCTTAGTTACAAAATTAGAGAAATAGAGATATGCCGTTTAAAAAATAAGATTGAAACAATAATATTGCTAGGAATTTAAATAAAATCGTGTTGAATTTTTAACATTTTTAAAAAAATATTATTACAAGCAAATCTCAATAGACATATTAAACGTAGTATAAATGGATAAAATCAGAACTGACCGGAAATTACTTCAATCCTAAACAAAGAAAAGCTAATAATAAATGTTTCATACGTGAAGATATATGTGTGCACATTTGGTATTTTGTTTTATGTTTTATCACTTTTTATAAATGACATAATTTTTTTTTATTTTTTTATTAAATGATCTAAAAGGTTAAAATAACATCACAACCTCATAAAAAAACGGAATACAAAATAGCACCCGAAGTTGGATAAATTTTTTTAAATCAACTAAGAGAAGTTAATGACGCAATGTGCACCTAAAACGAAATAACACCGTTCTTGCCCAACTGTGTAAATCTAAAAAGGTGCCCCACCCCACCACATTCGAGAAAATTATGTTCCCACGGTATATGCGATAACTTGATATTCGTCAAAAGTGAGAACCAACATTAATACACCTTTTTAAGATGAATAATAAAATTTTTATATTAATTTATAATTAGAAGTATAAAAGTAAATAACTCTTATATTTCAAAAAAATCAAATTTCAAATTAAAATCCAAAAACTTACTGGCTCAGTCGAACTGGCTCTCTTTTCTTTTTGGTTTTTTATTTTTTTATTTTGGATTTTAGACTACTGCTTCTTATAGCGAGAGGTGTACAAAAGTCTATGAGTTAATTGATTGAGAAAATATACTATTACGATTTGTTTCCATATCTACAGTTCAACTTTTAATATATTGTCTGATATTCCATTTATTGTAAGTTAAATTGTGAATAAGTGAACAAGTTAATAAAGTAACTTAGTATTCAATTTGATTCTATAATTTGTTCTATAAACAAGCTCTAGGTCCTTATGTTGTTGTACTTGATAGCGTCCATACAAGAAGATAAATACCCGGTCAACGAGGCGTGCGCGTAGGCGTCGTGCACACGGCGTAGACGGTTTCATATTTGCCTCCATAATAGCTTAATTTTTATTCTCTCTGTCCACAATTAGATATAATTATAGTTCTACGTATTTTTAAATAATATTTAATATAAATTAAATATTTTATCATTTAATAAAAAATTAAAAGTATTTTAATCAAAATTTTATATAAATAAAATTTTAAAATTGTAAAAAAATTTACATTTATTAAATATTACTTAAAAGTACATGATAATTATTTCTAAACGAATATTGTATTATCAGGGCACATTTATTTCATGTTATTTTCAATGACCAAATAATATGATATAACCGGTAATCGGTATTGTTCAAATGACTAGTAATAAACTTTGGTAATATGATAACCAAATTTGTTTGTTTCGTATAATATTGCAAATGACAATGTTAGATAGTTATGTTTGGTTTCTTTTGATATTTAAATGATTATATTGTATATTTTACCTAATTTTCCTTAACTATAAGAAATGAAATATATTATTATTACGATTATATTGTATATAATATATTAAAGTAATAATAATATTTTATTTTATATATAATATATAATTTATAATTACATTTTATTATTTATTACTATCACATATATAGTGATATATATTATATTATGTATACTACTTTGCATGATATATAATGTATTATATATATATTTATGTGTGTGTGTGTGTGTGTGTATGTACTTACTATCCCATACACATTATTAAATATTCTATATAATTTGTATATATGCACATTATACAGATATATAATATCGTAATATTTAATAATTATTATTCTTGTATACACTATAAAATATATAATTATATATTATATATAATAACAACGATAATAATTTGTTAATTATTATAATATATATATATATATATATATATTATTAAAATATAAATGGGACAAAGGTAATTTAATATATAACTTTGGTCATCCAAAATAATCACCCATAAAGGTAGTCATGAGATAACACCTCAGATGATTACATACGTGGTAATCTTCAAAAATATTATCACTTATTTATTAATGATTATGTAAGATGATATAATGAAACAAAGACATTCATCTCAAATAATACTTTCAAATTATCAATAATCTGAAATAATCACTTAAGATGACTTTAAATAAACATGCCCTTAACTCTTTGATCCTTTCACATGTCACCTTTGAATTTAGGATTGGGATCGGAATTGGGATAGCGACCAAGAATTGTTTTCCATAAAAATCTTGTAGGGGCCATAATCAGCCACTTTCTTCTATTGCCTCCAAGAAAATGGTCACATTAGGATTTATATGCTCTCCCTGTCTGCATATTCTTCGTTGATAACTTGATACCAATACAATACGTTTTATTTGTCGTATGCTTACTTTGATTCATAATAATTATCGTTTGACTTTTTTATACATAAATTTAAAAAAAATATTATATATTAGATATTTTGTTTAATTTTGCAAAAGTTAATAATAAAAAATATTTTAACTAAAATAAGATATTTAACATATAAAAAACATCATTTAATATTATTTGTAAAAAAGTTAAGCAACACTTATTATGAAGGGTCAATAACATTTTAATATGTATTGACATACAAAATACTATTTTAATAAGTGGAGTTTTCATTGATTGCACTTTAATACTAAAATTACTATCAAAAGTAGTAAAATTATTACGAAATTACTAAAACTATTAGCAAAAATACTAAAATTATTATCGAAAGTACTAAATTTGTTATCTAAAATACTATTGACTAGAGTTTTTTCTCTACTATGGAACTTGAGGGAGTAACTTGCTTTAAAATTCGTGTATAAATTTATGATAAATTATATTGTTTCTTTTGATTATTGATATAATTATAATTATTTTAATTAATTAATTTTGATTACTAATTGATTTATTATGAATAATTTGGTTGTGGTTGTTCAATTAAAAGATTGTAAGCTCAATTTACGTTATCCCCTTGAAAAGTTGAGGAATGTACTTTTCTTGAGAAAACAAGAGGTGTACTTTTCTTGAGAACAAAAGGGGAGAGAGTATGTGTATCTGTGTATGTGAATACGGAGGTATATGAAAATGCAAGTGCCAATGTGCCATGTATATGCCATTTTATGAGAGCTTACCAATTATGTTGCCACTGCTTTCTAGGGATTAAAATCAAGTCGGACGGTTCAAACTCGAATCGGATTCGAACTTAAACAAACGAATACGAGTTCATTTTTAAATTCGAATATTTTAACGAGCCAAATGTCACTACCAAATTACTCGTTCATATTTATAGACGAGTAACTCGAATTTTTGTGAGACACTCGTTTGTGTATCATCTAATATGTTTGTATTCGACTCGTTGAACAAATATCTCTTATATTATTATTATTTTTTCTTCATTTCTTTCTTTACATTCTACATTCAAGTATCGATATATGTATCAAATTTGTATTCGAATATAATGTAAACAAATAGCTCAAATTTAAATGAGATCGAACCAAGTCGATCTCAAATATTCGAATTCAATTCTGAGACGAATTTGAGTAGAGAAATTTTTTTCATACTCGAATATAATATGAACTAGAATTCAATACTTTTAATTTCGGGTAGAATCTGACTACTGGTAGGTTTGAATATATTCAACTCATTTTCATCCCTACTGCTTTCTATTGGGATAATTAATTACTGAGATGCATATAGAAACATTCGTTCAACTCTTTTGGATGAATTAAACTACTCTAACATATATTCGAGTTGATGTTCATTATCTAAAATTGTCATGTGTTCGTTAGGAATAAAAAAAAATAAAGCCATTTGGTAAATTAAAAAGCGAATAAAATAGAGAATGCAAAATATATTGAAGCAACAAATCACTTCCTAAATATACAAATGTAAATTCTAATGGGCTACATTTGTATTTTGGTGGGACTTGTATTCAATAACAAGGGTACATCAACAGGTTACTTCTAAGTTCTAAATCAGAATTTTTTTTTCTTAATATAAGCGTCTCTTCTGTGAAATAGTTGCACTTAATAGAAAGAAAATTTGTGCATCTATCAACAGTAATATTCCATATATATTTGACTGGTTTAAAATATAATACTTGAGTTTGGAGGAAAGAAAATTACGAAAAATGAGTAAGGTATACTTTGTATATAAAGTACAGATTAGGGTAAGTTTTTTTTTTTTTTTTAAATGTTGTATTGCAAAACTTAAGTAACTTTAGAAGAGGGAATTTGATTTTAAATAAGTCTCATAATTTTTTGAAAAATAAAATATTTTCGATATTACTGTTTTGTGGATTTTCTTGTATACAAAAAATAGTTAAATTACTAATATATTATATATTTCATCATACTTTTACAAAAGAATTGTATATCTATCGCATTCTTTTTAAGCGGGAGAAAAAATAACAAAAAATTTCCCCGTTATAATATAGGAGAATGAGACAATATACGCTTTATCATTTAGGAGAATAAAGAGCTCATAAACAAAACGGAGGCAGATGCTCAAACTCCCAAAGAGCTCGTTATCCGTGGGCCAAATGTGCAAACTCATTTTCTTCTTATATTAAATAAAAATTAGATATAAGATTTGCTTTCACAGAGTTAGCTTGATACTTTGTGTTATATTAACGTTTAAAAAGATTATCAATGACTCGACTCAAACTCCACTCAAATATTAGAGACTAACAATCTAGATCGAGAAAAAGAAAAGCAAACATCAATAAACAATTTTGGAATTTTGGATTGATAGAAGAAGATCAAGCTATCAGGGAAATGCCCGACTGCACATATAAAGAAAGAATATTTCCTGATAACACACAATAACTTTTTATCATTCTCATCGATATATGTGTTAGATGTCAGATACGATATTAAACGTCAATATTAGGCATCAAACACGTAATCGAATATTATTAATTTTATTCTTATTAATATTAACATTATTAATTTTAACCATATGAATTTAAACTAACTAAAACAAAATTTCTAATTTAATAATGTAATTAATTTCCTTGTTATCTTTTGAACGAACCTATTATTTCATAACCTTATTATTTCTAAACTTACTAATTTCATAGGTTTTGAATAGTTTAGACACGAAGCGTTCAAGCAACACCAAAACAAAACATATAATTCAAGTTATTTTATATGCTTGACAAATTATCATTGTAACCAGCAACAAAACATAAAAATCAAGCTATTTTAAAAGACAAATACTAGAAGATCCTCAACATCCTTCGTATGACCATTATTTTGAAATCTTACTATTTCTAAAGTAAAATTATTAAAATTTAATCAAATCCAAATTTATTCAATTACATACGAAATCAGGAAAATAATAATAATTCAAAACCAAGTTTATTTCAAAATCACAATTGTTGGAACAAAGCATATCTATAAATGAGAGATCTAAGTTTTGATTCGAAGTTGTCACTATTGACGTTGTCCTCGTAGATATGGAATTAGTTGTCTTTGTAGATTTATTTTATTTAACCTCAGTTGACCTTGTCGTTGACATCCATCTTGTTGTCGTCAAAAAATTCACTGCAAAAGAGGAAGAAGATGTAGGTGGAGAGCAAATAGGGGTGGAATCAGGATGATAAATTGAAGAGAGTGAGAAAAAAAACATGATTTGAAGGGGTGAAATATAAGATATAATATACAATAATATAAAAATTTTATAAAATTTTAAAAATAACAATAAAATTTTTAAAAATTCGAGAAGGACGGCTGCCACTCTCTCTGAACTTTGTTTTGCTCCTAAGTGCAAGGAAGCGGGAAAGAAGAAAGAAGGGTCGAAAAGGGAGAAATCTAGAGAGTAAAAGAGAGTGAGAGAGAGATGACAGAAAGATGAGAGAGAGGGATGGTACGGGAAGAAGAGAGGAGGCTAGGAGAAGGGGGAAGAGATAGAAAGAGATGGGAGGGGAAAGAGAGAAATAGAAAGATTTATTTGTAAAATACTTTAATATGTGCTAATGAGAAATAAATCAAAAGTACTATACTAATGGATATTATGAAAATACTATGGACACCAAAAATGTATACAAATAAATGTACATAAATATATGTGACAAATTATTAACTGTTAAAATTTTAATTGTTCATCCATCAAAATTTACTAATCTTTATAAGATTTAACCGCAATAATTTATGTATGTTTATTTGTGTATAAATTAGTGTTAGTAGCATTACTTGTGAATATTATTCCATCAAGATCAAGGTATATGGAGGGCAGGGCCTGAGCCGAGGGCGACGCCTCTTAGAAGCTCACTTGAACAACGTCAAAAGGCTGAACAAGGTAGCAAGCTCAAGTTTGCTTAAAATGAAAGCCCATTCGCACTATAGACTTGAATACAATCCATCCATATAACAATATATGAAATCAGACAAAGCCGAATATAATCTTAAGCAGGCCGTGCATAGCCCATCACAACCCATGGCATTCACATTATTCTGACATTTTTAAATCCTTCCAATGATGGAATTGAGGCGGGTTTGATTCTTGAATTTACTGAATCTAGAGTAATATATATGAGTATCGTTACTTTAATTATGAATTGAGAATAATTTTGAATGATATGAACTTTTCGAGTGGAAATTACAAATTAAAAATATTAAAATAATCAATGGAACTTTATATACTTTTTTGTTTGATCTGACATGTGTTTAATATAATTTTATGATCACTTGTTCTGAAAAAATGAAGAGGAAGTTGAAGTCACAGTACTTACAATTACTATGGAGATGTGTGTTGTTATAAATGTCTATATGAGTATGTAAATTTTAGATATTGACATCTTTTATAACATTTTAAAAAAAATCATCGACAAAACTTCAAAATAGACTTTTAATTTATATTATTGATCTTTTAAGTTGAGTCTGAATTATTGTGGACTTATTTCCAACCCGATATATTGTCGAGTTTTATGCATATCCTTTATATATACTATGTTTAAAACTACTGTTAGGTATATATTGATAATGATGATGATGATGTAATTATTCTTTAGTTTATTTAATAACTATGCATTTGTAAATATTCAAGTTAGTTCATGAAACTTAGTATATTTGCACAAATATGTAGTCACTGATGGACAACTTAGTCTATCACGGAATAGCTTTTACAACATTAGTCAAGTTACCAGTGGATATTACTAAGGACTTATTAGTGTCAGAGTATGTTTGGTTATACTTAACGTTCAAGTTTTTCGCACATTAGAAATTCTTGGAAAAGCCAAAATAGTATCAGTGATTAAAGATGTGAGTATTTGAAAAGGCATCAGTGGATAAACCCATTAGGGGATACCATTAAGGGATAACCTAAATATTACATCAAGAGATGTCATCAGTGGATAAATCCATCAGAGGATACTTTCATGGCATATCATTAGTGGATAACTTAACTGTTAGAGAATACTGTTGGATATAAATGATGATAATGATGATGATTAGAGTTTGGTTGTGCATCTGTAAATACTTAAGGTGTTCTATAAACCTAAGTATATTTGCACGACTTTATGCATCCACTGATGATCAAACTTGTCATCAGGGGATGAACTGCTCTACACTAAACAAGTTGTCAATGAAAGCTTCTAAATGACTTGATAGTGTAGAGGGGATGTCTGATGTTACTTAAGAACATTCGAGTATTCCACACATCAGACAATCCAAACAAAGTTAACAAAGAATCAATGATTAAATCTGTCAGTATTTGAAAATGAGTTCATCAGGGGAACCCGTCAGGGAATGACAATGAAGGATCAATCCATCAGGGGAAACCATCAGGTGAAACACTAAACACTGCATCAGTGAAAGCTATCAGTGGATACACGTAGGTCTTAACGTCAATGGATCAAGAAGCACTTGACTAACTCTACATGCATAGATTAACTCAAGTGAAGCATGAAACACTGATAAAGTTTTCATCAGGACTTGTCATCAGGGGATCCAGTAGCACTGATCAAGTCGACATCAGGGCTTGTTATCAGGGATAGTTATGACTGCATACACTCGTCATCAGGTCTTACACACGAATCATTGAAGTTTGTTCAAGAAGTAAGAGATATAACTGGAAAGATATTTCTTGAAGTTTAATGGTCCAATGAAAACTCTCGATCATTAAATGCTCGAAGATCAGGGGAATGAAAAAGAAGCAACAAAAGCTAAAAGCAGTCTAACACATAACTCTGAAAGGATGAATGATGGGATATACTGTGGCTACGTTGAAAAAGCAGCACGTCTAAGCACGTGGGTTCAACAACTGATTTTCTACACATACAAAAAGTTTTCATTACACCAAAAATATAGTGAAGCTCACAGAAAATATAGAGAGAAGCTTTGTAATATATCTTGAGAGAAATATTCAAAGAAAATAAGTAGCTAGTGAGTGTGAGAAAAGTAGCTGTAAGTCATTACAGATTGTAGCTGATTAATCACATTTGTGATTAACCAGATTTTCAGAAAAACGTCAAGTTTTAATACAACAACTTGAATTATTATGTGTTCATTTCCCTTTGAAGCATAGTTCTTCTAAACTCACAGCTATTCCAGTCTTAGTGGGTTAATTCAAAAAAGATTAAAAAATTTGTAGTGTTTGTATTTAACACCCCCCCCCC
>CM025785.1:28058612-28110341 GCA_014636745.2 Centella asiatica | reverse complement strand
GATGATATCCCCCCACACACACACACAAACACTTGAGCTTATTTAACATTTAACTGTAACAAATATCATCAGGGAATAGCCTGACTATTAGGGGATACCATTAGGGCATATCGTCAGTAGTTAAATCTGTTAGGGGGATATCATCAGGGGATAGTCTGAATACTACATCAATGGATGATATCAGTGGATAGCACTAGGACTTAACATCTGGGGATCAAGAAGCATTGATCTAATTCTACATCATGGATTAACATCAGTGGATAGTAAAACACTGATCTAGTTTATATCAGGGCTTGTCATCATGGGATCTAGAAGTACTGATCAAGTCAACATTAGGGCTTGTTATCAAGGGATAGTTAAAATCTAGTCCACACGTCATCAGTGATTAAAAGATATACACTGATACTTGGCATAGAAGCAATGAGTATAACTGGAAAGATATTCCTTGAAATCTAGTGGTCCAATAACAACCTTTACATAAGAAAAACATGGAGAACAAGGACTAGAATAGAAGCAACTGTAGTCAAGAGTAGTCTGACACTTGTATCTTCGAAAGGACAATGATATGACATACTACGGCTACGTTGAAAAAGAAGCATGGCAAACACAAATGCTCTATCTCTATTTTTCAATATATGTAATGGTTGTTGCACACTACCAGTAAGAAATTAATAAGAGAGAAAAACAAGATACAAATTAACTAAGAAATATCTCTGTCATCTTCATACACTAGAGAGAAGCTTTGTAATAGTTCTTGAGAGAAATATTTCAGAGAGAAATTGTAGCTAATGTGTGAAATAAAAATCTGTATTAATTTACAGATTTGTAGCTGTTTAATCATTTTGTGATTATATAGATTTTCAGAAAAACCCAAGTTATAATACAACTATTTAAACTTGAATCTTTGTGTATTCATTTTAAATAACTATACTATTTTTCTGGGTTTATCCTCATTAGTGGATAAACTTGTAGCTATTCTAATTTTTGTGTTAAGAGTTTTAAAGAGCGAAAAAGGTGTTGTGTTTGTATTCAACCCCCATTCTACAAATATGTTAGCTTATTTTGTTCAAACAATTGGTATCAGAGCCAACTAGTAGATTATACTTGTTAGACGATCTTTATCTATGACTAACAAAGGTGGAAATAGTAAGGTTCCCATGTTGGAACGTGGAAAGTACTTCTTGTGGAGGAAACAAATGATTGTTCATCTCAGGTCCATTAATAATGAATATTTACAAGTTCTTGAAGAAGGTCCTCACGTATCAAAGAAGCTCATTTCTCAAGAATTGGTGAATGAAGTCAATGTTCCTGAACGTTTAGTCCCAAAGACTACCGATGAAATGACTATAGAGGAAAGAGAGAGAGTAAAAATGATCTAAAAGTTACAGGTATCCGTTATAATGACTTAGATGATGACATGCTTAATAACATTATGAATCTCACCATATCAAAGTTAATATAGGATACCATCCAGATCGTATGTGATGGTATAGAGGATGTAAGGGAAAACAAACTGCAGCTGTTAACACAACAGTATTAGTGGTTCACAATGAAAACTGGTGAATCACTCACTGAAATGTTTGATAGATTTAACAGGTTGGTAAATGACCTAAAAAATGTATAGGAAGGTATATACAAACAAGGATGTGAATAGCAAATTCATGAGGACACTTCTCATATCATGGGTTCCAAAGACAATAGTCATCAGGGAATCCAAGGACATGAAGCTCCTAGACTTGGATAAGATTTATGGTACCCTAAAGACATATGAACTGGAGGTTCAATAGATATTTGAAATGTCAGGGGATACCAGGAAGCTTAAATCTGTAGCCCTAATGGCTAGCAAGAAGAACATAAAAGAAGTTGGACAAAGTATCTTGATGAAGCAACAACTAGGAGATGTTGAAGAAAGTGAAGAGGAAAGTGTAGATGAAGAAGCTTGCTCAAAGGGGATTGAGTACACTAGTGGACAGCTAGAGGACATGGATGAAACAATGGCCTTCCTTGCAAGAAGGTTCTCCAAGCTGAAATTCCAAAAGCCAAAAGGGATAAAAAAAATTTCAGCAAGGAAACCTAGTAGCACAAGCAACGTCATTAATAAATAAAAAATCAAGTGCTACAATGCAATAAAATGGGATACTTTGCAAATGAGTGTCGTAAGACCAACCATGAAGGTGAGCCCAAAGGGAAGGAAACAGTGGTGGAATATAAGAAGAAACACTTTGACCTTCTTAATGCAAACAAGAAGGGAAAACCTGTGTAGCAGATGGAAAGGACTGAGTTGACTCAAATGAAGAAGAAGCTGAGGAATATGTCAATCTAGCCTTGATGGCCTCATCTACTGACAGTAGCAGCTCACATGTTAGTCTTGAAATTTCCCCTAAGATATCTAAAAATGATTGTTTTAAACTTGTTGAGGAAATGATCTGTGAGATCAGAGACCTCTATGACACTTTAAGAAATTCTATTATTGAGACTGAGAAAGTACAAAAGATCAATGAACATTTAACTGCTAGAAATAATCTTTTAGAATCGGAACTTACTAAGCTTGAGAATTTAGAAAAAGAACTTATAAAGACTAGGAACCTCTTTGGCTGTGCCATAAAGAGAGAAGAGTGGACCTCCAGAAAGTTAAAAGAAGAGGATAAGGTCATAAGAAAGTGGAATGAGTCTCGCAAAAAACTAGAGGATCAATTAAATAGTAGAAAATTTGATCCTAGGTCTAGTTTAGGCTATGAAGAGATTCATGTGAAACAACCTTCAATAGAGTTAATTACCTGGACAACAAATCATGGAATACTCTATCAGGGGATAATCCACCAGGGAATGCACCATCAAGGGATAACTTTTACCCTGATACAAGCACAAATTTAGAAGGAGTTTTCTCAGAAGCTGGTAGCACAGACTTAGGGTGAGGAAATGAAGATCATGCAAGTTCATCCAGACTCCCCCCAAGCCCAAATGGTCTAGGATCCATACAACATAATTGATCATTGGTGATCCTAACCAAAAAGTGCAAACAAGAAGAGCTACATCTAATGAATGTCTATATGCTTGTTTTTTTTCTCAAACTGAACCAAAGAAATTTGAAGAAATCATGCAAGATGCTGATTGGATCATAGCCATGTTGGAAGAGTTAAATCAGTTTGAGAGAAATCAAGTATAGAAGTTGATGCCTAAGCCTAAAGATAGAACTGTCATTGGCACCAAATGGGTATTTAAAAACCAGATGGACGAAACTAACATTGTCATCAGAAACAAGATAAGAATGGTGGCGAAGGGATATATACAAGAGGAAAGGATTGTCTTTGATTAGAGTTTTGCACTAGTGGCCATACTTGAGGTTAAATGAATTTTATTAGCTTATGAAGCACATTCAAACTTCAAAGTTTATCAAATGGATGTGAAAAGTGTTTTTCTCAATAGGAAATTAGAACAGGAGGTGTATGTCCAACAACTTCCAGGATTTGAAAATTCTAAATTTCCAAATCATGTCTTCAAGCTAGGGAAAACATTTTATGGATTGAAGCAAGCTTGTTATATATAAATGTTGATGATGATAATTATATAGTAAAGAAATAAATGTGCATCTATAAGTACTCAAGGTATTCTACAAACCTTAGTATATTTGCACAAGTTTTGCATCCACTAATGGACAAACTAGACATCAGCGGATATACTATTACACTAGGCAAGTCATCAGTGATAACTTCAACGGACTTGACAATGTCATGGAATGACTGTTATTACTTAAAAGAATATGAGTATTCCACACATTAGACATTCTAGGAATAACCAACAAAGTATCAGTGATTAAAAGTACAAGTATTTTTAAAGGTATCAATGAAAAACCCATCAGGGGAAGGCTACAATACTGTGTCAGGGGATGACTTCGTCAGGGGAACCCATCAGGGGATGAACCTGTCAGGGGAACCAGTCAGGGAAACTAGTCAGGGGATGTCATCAAAGGATCAACCTATCAGGGGAACTCATCAGTAAATGTCATCAGTGAATACTAGAAGGTCTCAACAATCAGTGGATAATGAAGCACTGATCAAGACTCCATCAGGGCTTGACATTGGTAGGTAGTGAAACACTGATCAAGTCTCCATCAGGGACTTGTCATCAGGGGATCCAGAAGTACTAATCAAGTAAACATTAGTGCTTGTATTCAGTGGATCGTTATGACCTAGTCAACTCGTCATCAGGACTTACAAGCAAATCATTGATACTTGGCACGAAAGCAAAAAGTATAACTGAAAAGATATTCTTTGAAGTTTGGTTGTCCAATAACAACTCTCAAGCATTAAATGCATGAAGATCAGGGGATGAAAAAGAAGCAACACCAACCAAAAACAATCTGACACATTACTCCGAAAGGACAATGATGTGACATACTGCGACTATGTTGAAAAAACATGTCTAGCACGTGGATTCAACAACTGATCTGCTACATATACAGAAAGAGTTGTTACACAAAACAACCAAGTAGCCATAACACTTATACACTAGAAAGAAGCTTTGTAATAGATCTTGAGAGAGATATATTCAAAGAAATATCTTTAGCTAGTAAGTGAGAAAAAGAAGCTGTAATTATTTTATAGAATTGTAGTTGTTAATCACTTTGTGATTAAATAGATTTCTAGAAAAACACCAAGTTATAATACAACTATTTTAACTTGAATGCTTGTGTGTTCATTTTAATTTTAGTAAAGTTTTTCTGATCATTGTAGTTATTCTAGCCTTTGTAGATTAAGTTTTAAAAGAGTGAAAAGTTTGTATTGTTTGTATTCAACCATCCCTTCTACAAACACTTGAGCTTATTCAGTTCTTACAATTGGTATTAGAGACAACTAATAAACTACACTTGCTAGAAAATCTTTACCAATGGCAAACAAAGCTGGAAATAGTAAAGTTCCCATGTTGGAATGAGGTAAATATTTCTTCTAGAGGCAACACTTGATAGTTCATCTCAGAACAATTGATGATGAATAGTTACAGATTCTAGAAGAAGGCCCTCACGTACCTAAGAAGCTCATTCATCAAGAAGTGGTGAATGGAATCAACGTCCCTGAAAGATTAGTCCCAAAGACTATCGATGAAATGACTCTAGAGGAAAGAGAAAAAGTAAAGAAATATCTTAAAGTTACAGGTATTCTATATAATGGCTTGGATGATGATATGTTAAATAGTATCATAAATCTTACAATGTCTAAGTCAATATGGGATATAATCCATATTTTATGTGATGGTATGGAAGATGTGAGGGAAAATGAACTGCAGTTGTTAACACAACAATATGAGTGGTTCATAATGAAAAATGGTGAATCACTTATTGAAATGTTTGACAAATTCAATAGGTTGGTAAATGACCTAAGGATGTATGGGAAGACTTATGCTAACAAATACGTGAATAGAAAATTCACGAGGGCACTTCATATATCATGAGATCCAAAGACAACAGCCATAATGGAATCCAAAGACATGAATGTCCTAGACTTGGACAAGCTCTATGGAGCCCTAAAGACATATGAACTGGAGGTTAAACAAAGATCAGAAATGTTAGGGGATACCAGAAAGCTTAAATCTGTAGCCCTGATGGCTGCCAAGAAGAACGAAGTTGAAGCAAGACCAATTGTCTTGATGGAGCAGCAATGAGGAGATGATGAGGAAAGTGAAGAGGAGAATGTGGACAATGAAGCTGATGCAAAGGGAACTGAGTACACTCTCGAAGAGTTAGAAGAAATAGATGAAACAATGGTCTTCCTTGCAAAAAGGTTCTCCAAATTGAAATTCCAAAAGCCAATTGGAATAAAGAAATTTTCAGTAAGGAAACCTAGTAGCACAAGCAACTTTATTAATAAATCTAGAATAAAGTGCTACAAAAGCAATGAGTTAGACCACTTTGCTAATGAGTGCCGCAAGGCTAAGAATGAAAGTGAGTCCAATGGGAAGGAGGCTGTAGTGGATTACAAGAAAAAATACTTTGACTTTCTCAACGCGAACAAGAAGGGAAAAACTTATATTGTAGAGGGAAGGGACTGGACTGACTCAAATGAAGAAGACACTAAAGAATATGTCAACGTAGTCCTGATGGCCTCATCCACTGACAACAACAACTCACAAGTAAGCCTCAAAATTCCTCTAACATGTTTAAAACTGATAGTTTCAAAACTGATAAAAAAATGACTTGTGAGATAAGAGATGTTTATGACACCTTAAGGAGTGCTGTAACAGAGACTGAGAGAGTACAAAAAATCAATGAACATTTGACCATTAGAAATACTATGTTAGAATCAAAACTTTCTAGACTTGAGAATCTTGAAAAGAAACTTGTTGGAACAAAAGAAGCTCAAGTGTTTGTAGAAGGGGGGGGGGGGGGGGGGGTTGGATACAAACACTACAAACTTTTTGCTCCTTTAAAAAAAACTTGTTAAACACTAATGGAATAGCTATAAGATTAGAAAAAAACTTAATTGAAATTAAAATGAACACACCAACATTCAAGTTAAAATAGTTATATTAAAACTTGATGTTTTTCTAGAAATCTGTTTAATCACATGCGTGATTAATCAGCTACAAGTCTGTAATGTATTATAGCTTCTTTTCTCACACTCACTAGCTACAAATTTTCTTTGAATATTTCTCTCTTGATATATTACAAAGCTCCCTCCTAGTGTATATGTGTACTTTTATATTTCTTCGCTTAGCTTTCTGTGTAACAACTCTTTCTTAATGTATAGTAGATTTGGTGGTGAACCCACGTACTGGACATGCTGCTTTTTCAACATAGCCGCCTATATGTCACATCAATGTCCTTTAGGAGTGATGTGTCAGACTGTTGTTGGCTTTTGTTGCTTCTTTTTCATCCCCTCATCTGCATGTAATTAATGTTCGAGAGTTGTTATTGGATAACCAAACTTCAAGGAATATCTTTCCAGTTATATCCCTTGCTTTTTGAACAAAATTCCATGATTCACGTGTAAGACTTGATGATGAGTGTATACAGACATAACTATCCCTTGATAACAAGCCCTGATGTCGACTTGGTCAGTGCTTCTGGATCCCCTGATAACAAGTTCTGATGAAGACTTGATCAGTGCTTCATACTTCAGTTAAGTTAATCTATGTTTGTAGAGTTAGCTAAGTTCTTCTTGATCCCCTATTGTTAAGACCTACTTGAATCCACTGATGACTTCTACTGATGTAGAGTTTAACATTCCCCCTGATGGTTTCCCCTGATGGGTTGGTCCTTGAATGTTATCCCCTGATGGGTTCCCCTGACGAGTTGGTCCTTCAATGTCATCCCCTGATGGGTTCCCCTGACGGGTTGGTCCTTCAATGTCATCCCCTGATGGGTTCCCCTGATACAGTATTTTAGGCTTCCCCTGATGGGTTCCCCCGACAGATGCTTTTTCAAATGCTGACAGATTTAATCACTTATGCTTTGTTATCTATGTCTAGAACGTCAGATGTGTGGAATACTCAAATGTTTTAAGTAACAACATACATGCCTTCTACACTATTAAGTCTTTTGGAAGCTTTCATTGTTGACTTGTCTAGTGTAGAGAAGTTCATTCTCTGATGACTAAGTCGACCATCAGTGGATGCAAAACTTGTGCAAATATACTGAGGTTTGTAGAACACGTTGAGTATTTACAGATGTATAAATAAACCCCAATCATCATCATCATCATCATTGTTAGAGTTAATTGATGATGATGATGATGTTTAGAGAATAAATTGTGCATCTGTAAATACTTAAGGTACTTTATAAACCTTAATATCAGCACAAGTTTTGCATCCACTGATGATAAACTTATCCATCAGGGGATGATCAAACACTTCACAAGACAAGTCATAAAATAGATCATCTAAAGGACTTGACAAAGTGAAGAGGGATGTCTGTTGTTACTATAAAAACATTGAAGTATTTCTCACATCAGATATTCCAAACAAAGCTTCAATGGTTAAGAATCATCAGGGAAACCCATCAGGGGAACCCATCAGTGGATGACTGAGGCAGACCAACCCATCAGGGGAACGCATCAGGGTATGGCAGTGGCTGGCCAAACTCATCAGGGTGAACGCGTCAGGGCATGAACAAGACATTTCATCTCTCATGGTAAAACTTCAGGGTATGACAGTGTCAGGCTAACTCATCAGGGTAACTTGTTAGGGGGAAAGCTCAACATTACATCAGTGGAAGCCATCAGTGTATGTCTTAAGTCATAACATCAGTGGATCAAAGAAGCACTGAGTAAAACTCAAGTGAAGATTGAAGCCCTGATCCAGTCTTTAACAAGACTTGTAATCAGGGGATCCAAAAGCACTGATCAAGTTCATCAGGGCTTGTCGTCAGTGGATGATTATGACAGCATGCACCCGTCATCAGGACTTATACTCAAATCAATGAAGCTTGTTGTAGAAGCAAGAGATATTAATTGGAAAGATATCTCTTGAAGTTTGTTATGATCCAATGAGAACTATCGAACATTAAATGTACACAGATCAGGGGAAGAATAAGAAGCAACAAAAAACAGCAGCAGTTTGTCACAAAGGACAACGATGTGACATATATGCGGCTGAGTTGAGAAAAGTAGCACGTCTACAGCACGTGGGTTCAACTTCTAATTTTTATATATGCAAAGGAGTTCTCATTACACAAAGGGAGGTCAATCTAACAGATCAAAAAACAAAAAGAAGCACACAAATCACTAGAGCAGCTTTGTAATATATCTTGAGAGAAATATTTCAAAGAAAGATTAGAAGCTAGTGAGTGTGAATTTGAAGCTGTAATTTTATTACAAATCTTGTAGGTGTTTAATCACATTTGTGATTATACAGATTTCAAGAAAAACATCAAGTTTGAATATAACTATTTTAACTTGAATCTGCGTGTTCATATTTTATAGTTTTTCTGTTCATTGTAGTTGTTTCCTATCAGGGCCATCTGACGTTTAAAAAGAGCAAAAAGTTTGTAGTGTTTGCATTCATCCCCCTTTCTACAAACACTTGAGCTTATATTGTTCTAACAATTGGTATCAGAGCCTCTTAGCAGATTATACTTGCTAACAACGATCAACATCTATGCCTAACAAAGCTGGAAACAGTAAAGTCCCCGTGTTGGAAAGTGGAAAATACTTCTTCTGGAGACAATGCATGACAGTTCATCTTAGAGAAATCGATGATGAATATCTTTAAATCTTAGAAGAAGGCCCTCACATTCCAAAGAAGCTCATTCCTCAGGAAGTGGTCAATGGAGTCAATGTTCCGGAAAGGTTTGTTCCAAAAACAACTGAAGAGATGACTCTAGAGGAAAGAGATAAAGTGAAAAAGGATCTTAAGATCACAGGCATCCTATATAATGGTTTAGACAATGATATGCTGAATAGTATAATGAATCTTACAACGTTTAAATCTATATAGGATACTATACAAATCCTTTGTGATGGAACGGAGGAAGTGAGGGAGAATAAACTGCAGCTGTTGACACAACAGTATGAGTGGTTCATAATGAAAAATGGTGAAACACTCACTGAAATGTTCGACAGATTTAACAGGTTGGTAAATGACCTGAGATTATATGGGAAGGCCTACGCTAACAAGGATGTGAACATAAAGTTCATGAGAGCTCTTCCCATATCATGAGATCCTAAGACGACAGTCATCAGGGAATCCAAGGACATGAATCTCCTAGACTTGGATAGGCTTTATGGCACCCTAAAGGCATATGAACTTGAGGTTCAACAAAGATCTGAAATATCAGGGGCTGCTAGGAAGCTTAAATTTTTAGCCCTGATGGCTGCCAAGAAGGACAAAGAAGAAGCAAGACCAAGTGTCTTGATGAAGCAGCAGTCAGGAGATGCTGAACTTGAAGGGCACAACGAAGCTGACTCTAAGGAAGATGAATATACTCCTAAAGAGTTAGAGGAGCTGGATGAAACCATGGCCTTTCTTGCAGAAAGGTTTTCCAAGCTGAAATTTCAAAAGCCTGCGGGATCCAAAAGATTTTCAGTAAGGAAGCCTAGTAGCACTAAAGACTTTATTGACAAATCAAGAATAAAGTGCAAGTGCAATCTAGAGTCAAAGAAGCTGAAGTGGACTACAAGAAGAAATACTTTGACCTTCTTAATGCAAACAAGAAGGGAAAACCATATATTGCAGAGGAAAAGGACTGGGTGGACTCAGATGAAGAAGATGCTGAAGAATATGTCAACCTAGCCCTGATGACCTCATCCACTGAGAGCAGCAGCTCACAAGTAAGTCTAAAAATTTCCTCTAACATGTCTAAAACTGATTGTGTTAAAACTGTTAAGGAAATGACTTGTGAGATAAAGGATCTCTATGTCACCCTAAGGAGTGCAGTTGCTGAAACTGAGAGAGTGTAGAAAATAAATGAACAATTGACTGCAAGGAACACTCTCTTAGAATCAAAACTCTCCAGACTTGAGAATCTTGAAAAAGAACTCTCAAGGACAAAAAATTTTCTTGATTGTGCTATCAAAAGAGAGGAATGAACCTCAAATCTTCTAAGTCAAGAAATGGAAGTCATAAAGAGATGGAATGAGTCTAGCAAAAAATTGGAGGATCAATTAAATAGTCAAAAATCTGGTTCCAGATCTGGTTTAGGCTATGGAGAGACTCTAGTGAAGCAACCTCCTTTGAGGTTGAAATTGCAGCTAGCTTTAGAAAAAGGCCAATACAACCTATCAAGTTTGTAAAGGCTGTAACAAAGTTAGAAAAAGGGAATGTTTTCCCGATGAGTGAAGCTTCCACAAGTGGTGGGAGTGGCAAGAAACCTATTCTTGCCAAAGCACTCAAACCTCCAGTCAGAAAAGAACCAGACTGTGCATCAGTGGATACACAGTCATGAGGGGGAAAGAGTGCATCAGGCCGTCGTAGCCCTTCAAGGGAAAAAGGCCTGTCAGGGGAAAATAAAAAGAATAGGAATGGTAAGCTAGGTGTAAACAATGATAGAAATTCCACTTGCATTCATGAAGCCCGTAGGAAAGTGTGCTGGAATTGTGGTAACAATAATCATATATCTTTTCAATGTAAAGAGAAACTAGAAATTTTGACTGGCACAATTTTATATGTTGATGATTTACCAACTGCTAAAGCTTGCTCCTCTAAGGAAAGGCAAGATAATAGTTGAGAAATCAAAAGCATATGTTGAAGCTCCTAAAAAGAAGAAAGTTTTAAATTTTCCAAAACCTAAAGTCATTCATAATGAAAAAGTTGTATCACCATTAATTGTAACTAAATCTAAAGGACCCAAAGCCACTTGGGTACCAAAAACAAATTAAATATTTCTTGTGTGCAGGGAAAAGTCAAGGACAATCAAGTCTGGTTTCTAGACAATGGTTGCTTAAGACACACGATAGGAAACAAAGCCCTGCTCATAGAATTTCAAGAGAAGGGTGGTCCAATGATTTCATTTGGTGATAATAGCAAAAAACTAACTTTTGGTTATGGCAAAGCAGCAAATGGGAATGTCTTATTTGAAAATGTAGCACTAGTTGATGGGCTTAAGCACAACTTGTTAAGCATAAGTCAACTATGTGACAAAGGATACATCATTTCTTTCAAGGGGGATCAGTGCTTGATCTCAAATGAGGATGATGGGAAGCTGGTCTTGTCAGGGATAAGAAAAGGAGATCTTTATATTGCTGATTTCAATTCAGTAAGTGGAGAATCATGTTTCTACAGCAAGGCAACCTCTGATGAGAGCAGATTGTGGCACAAGAAGCTCTCTCACTTAAACTTCAAGGCTATAAATGATTTGGTGAAGAGAGAGTTAGTAACTGGACTTCCTCAAATGGAATTCATCCAAGAAGGATTATGTCCAGCTTGTCAACAAGGGAAGCAAAGGAAAACATCCTTTGTCAGCAAGGAAGCCACAATGATTAAAGATCCAATTCAATTGCTACATATGAATCTCTTTGGCCCTATCAATATTATGTCAGTGTCAAAGAAAAGATTTGCAATGGTCATTGTGGATGACTATACTAGATACACTTGGGTTAAGTTTCAAAATGCTAAATCAGAATTTCCTCAACAAATAATTGACCATATCAGGAAAGTGAAAACTGAATCAGGGTCAGTGGTTAGGATGTTGAGGACAGATAATGGAATTGAATTCAAGAATGCAGCTGTTGATGGATTTTGTGTGGAGAAAGGCATCAATCATACATTTTCTGCTCCAAGGACTCCTCAACAGAATGGTGTAGTGGAAAGGAAGAATGAACCTTGATAGAAGCTGCTAGATCAATGCTAGCAGAGGCAAGGATTCCCACCTATTTTTGGGTTGAGGCAATTTCCACTGCTTGCTTCACTCAAAATAGATCCTTAATCAACAAGGCTCACAATAAGACACCATATGAGCTAATGACAGGGAGAAAGCCAAGCATCAAGTTCTTACATGTTTTTGGATGCAAATGTTTTATTTTAAGGAACTTTGGTGAGAACTTAGGAAAATTTGATCCAAAGGCTGATGAAGCAATTTTCCTAGATTACTCCCTGACATCTAAGGCCTACAGGGTTTATAACAAGAGACTTCAAGTGGTGATGAAGTCTATAAATGTAGCTTTTGATGATCAAGAGATTTCTGGACTTGAAGACCCTGGTTTTCATGAAGAGCTCAGGTTTGAAAATGAAGATGAAACTGATTATCAAGAGATTGAACCTGATGAGTGCAGACAAATGGAGAATTTATCCATTCTTGATGTCAATCCAAACAAAGTAGAAGCCCCTTCCACAGATAGAGTCAATTTCCTGGACAACAGATCAAGGGATACTCCATCAGGGGATCATCCATCAGGGCATGCACCATTAGGGGATAACTTGAGCCTTGAATTAAGCACTAATTCAGGGGGAGGGTTTTCAGAAGCTGGGAGCACAGACTTAGAGGGAGGAGATGTCAATCAAGCAAGCTCATCAAGATACATCTCTAATCCCAAATGGGCCAGAAGTCATACATCAGACTTAATTATTGGTGACCCAAACAAGAAAGTGCATACCAGAAAAACAACATGTAATGAATGCCTATATGCTTGTTTTCTTTCACAAATGGAGCCAAAGAAATTTGAAGAAGCCATTCAAGATGCAGATTGGATAATGGCTATACAAGAAGAGCTAAATCAATTTGAAAGAAATTAAGTATGGAAACTAGTACCTAAACCCAAAGAAAGAATTATAATAGGTGCTAAGTGGGTATTCAGGAACAAGATGGATGAAGCTGACATTGTTATAAAGAACAAAGCAAGACTGGTTGCTAAAGGATGTCTTCAAGAAGAAGGGATTGACTTTGATGAGACCTTTGCACCAGTAGCCAGACTTGAGGCTATAAGAATTTTCTTAGCCAATGTAGCACATTCAAACTTTAAAGTTTATCTAATGGATGTGAAAAATGCTTTTCTCAATGGGAAATTAGAACAGGAGGTGTTTGTCCAACAAACTCCAGGGTTTGAATGTTCAAAATTCCCAAATCATGTCTACAAACTAGAAAAGGCACTTTACGGACTGAAGCAAGCTCTTAGAGCTTGGTATGACACACTGTCAAAGTTTTTGGTGGAAAACAAATTCACAAAAGGTATCATTGACAAAACATTATTCTTTAGACAACACCAAGGTCATTTTATTTTGGTTCAAATTTATGTTGATGATATTATCTTTGGATCCACTGACACTAGGCTGTGTTAAAAGTTCTCCAAACTCATGCAAAGCAAGTATGAAATGAGCTTGATGGGTGAGTTATCATATTTCTTAGGATTGCAAGTCAAACAAGTCACTGATGGAATTTACATTCATCAGACAAAATATGCCACAGAACTT
Source organism: Centella asiatica (assembly GCA_014636745.2). Lineage (NCBI taxonomy): Eukaryota > Viridiplantae > Streptophyta > Magnoliopsida > Apiales > Apiaceae > Centella > Centella asiatica. The sequence continues at coordinate 28,096,505 of CM025785.1, read as the reverse complement.
CTCAAGAAATTTGATATGGAGGATTCAAAAGTAGCAAAGACACCAATGGTCACTGCAACCAAGATTGACCTTGATAAGAATGAAAAGAGAGTTGATTTGAAGACTTACAGGGGAATGATTGGATCATTGCTGTATCTAACAGCCAGCAGGCCTGACATAATGTTTGCAACATGTCTTTGTGCAAGATATCAAGCTGCTCCCAGGGAATCTCATCTCATTGCAGTGAAAAGAATCTTGAGATATATCAAGGGCACTACTGAGTTGGGACTTTGGTATCTAAAGGAGTCTGGATTTGAATTGATAAGATATTCTGATGCTGACTTTGGAGGATGCAGAATTGACAGAAAAAGTACAACAGGAAGCTGTTAGTTTCTAAGAGGAAGGCTTGTATCTTGGTTCAACAAAAAGCAGCACTCAAATTCAACATCAACTGCTGAAGCTGAATATATAGCAGCTGGAAGTTGCTGTGCACAAATATTATGGATGAAAAAGCAGTTAATGGATTATGGCCTAAACTTCAACAATATTCCAATCAGGTGTGACAACACTAGTGCCATTGCCATTGCTAAAAATCCTGTGCAACATTCCAGAACCAAACATATAGAAATCAGATATCATTTCATCAGGGAACATGTTATGAATGGAACCATTGAACTACAGTTTGTACCATCCAATCAGCAGCTGATAGACATATTTACCAAAGCTCTTGATGAAGCCACGTTTTTCAAACTTGTGGGAGAGCTAGGAATGGTGAACTATGCGTCAGGGTCAGGGTCAAATGCCTAAGTTCTGGTATTCCTAACTCATCTCAAATTTCTGATGAAATTAATTGATATGTGATTATATATGTTATTACTATAAATATGTTTATGTATACTTGTATATTCTGTATTTTTGTTTGGTTGTGTTTGCTTTTAACTGATGCATCAGGGTCAGGGTCTTCTTCAAGACGCATCAGGTCAGGGTATCTTGCTTTCAAATCAGCGTCAGGGCATCCGACTTATGTATCAGTATTAGGATATTGACGAGGTAAATGATTGCTTCAAGCTGATGATGAACTATCTACTCAAATCTGAGTATAGTCAAGCAATATTTACCGATGAAGAAATGTCGGGGGAAACACTCTCACAACTTTGGACAAGTGCGAAGTTCATGTACTCCACGACAAGGGATGGCGTGGTAAAGGGAATCTTGTTCAAAATTTCTTCTGAAATGGGAAAAGTAACCCCTTTCAAAATTAATTCTGCTTTGGGACTACCTACCCAAAATCTTGTGGAAGTACCATCCGATGCTGCGCTGCTTGATTTTCTGAGGGAACTGAGCTATAATGATGCTCCATCCACAACATTAAAGCTCAAGGACCTCAAGAGGGTCAACGTGAAGCGGGAGATCTCTTACCTCTTCGACACCATCACCAAGGTGTTTTCAGGTAAGTGTTCTAACTTTGAGGTAATTACCTCTTTAACTTTAAAAATAGCATATGCAATGATTAGAATTGTAAATTTAAATATAGGAAAATAAATTTTTGATGACCTTGTAAATAAATTAGGTAGTTTTAATAATAAAAAATCAAAAGTTTACTATGTTAGATTTTTGTATATGATTATTAAGGAACAAATTACTGATTTTTCTTTTGAGAATGATATTACTGTACAGACATACAAGCAAACAAATAAATTGTTTGCAGAAATAATAAAGAAATCATACACAGCCGAACCATTTGCACTTCCACTGCATATGGTATAGGTAGTACATACTTCTTCACCCTCTACTTCCCAACCTATGAATTCTTCACCTTTATCTACTATGGCAGCGAACACAACCACTTCTCTGCCTACCCAAGTAAAACAACCAATTTCAACACAACCACTCTCTGTAGCCCAACCCATAGTCTCCTAAAAGACTATTGGGATTAAAAGAAAACCCAGTGAATTTACCACATCAACTGAGGGGGAACAAGGAGAGAGAGTGATTGGCTACAGGCGTATGAAGAAGAAGAAGGGAGCCATGAGTGTTACCCAACAGCCTGACCAGGGTGTATCCTCTCAAAAGGATGCTGCATTTGATAAGGAATTAAACATATTTCTAACTAGTTCCTCTCAAAAGGAATTAGTTATTGAAAATAGTCCTTAACCAGGGACACAGTTGAGTGAGGCACATACACTGACCATAGACTTTGATGAAACTAACATCAGGGTCTCTGAGAGCCACTTGTAGAAATCTGACACAGTGAGTGCACACACTACTCCTTTTGATGCATCTGGTTTTCTCCAAAGTGTTGTAGTTCAGAAGCTTCTCAATAAGATCAACATGAGTCATAAGCATTCTTCTACAACATCTTTTGTTGAATCACCTCCTCGATCAGTGATTCAGCCAACACTCCCTTTTACACCACTTTTTTCTTTCTCTGTTCCTCAAATTTCTTCAGATGTTATGACACAAACATTGAGTGTCATAAGATCAGATTCTCCGTTTTCTCAATTCGTGGAGAAGCCAACACTCTCTGACACAGTGATTGATAGTCAACACACTCAAATAGTTGACTCATTTTTACTTGATATAATCACTGTTGATCAAACAGAGGACATAAACTCTAATGTATATACAATAGCAATAAGTCTTTATGTTCCCCCAATGGTAAATACTTCCTTTATCGAGATATACACTTCTCCAATTGTACATACACATATTCCTTCCACTTTTTCTCCTATCACTTCTGTGGAACCAGTAACTGTACATAATTTACTTGAGCTGGCCACAACAACTGATCTCACAGCCCATAGGAGCCCTTCTAGGACAATTTTGAGTGAGGCTGAGAAAATACTTAGTGAAGAGAGGCAAAGTCAATCCCCTAAGAGGACTTTGGCAAAAAGAGAGGAAGAGAGTAACGCCTTAATAGGCAAAGAAAAAGGAGAGAATATGAGTGATGCCTTAGAAGGCACAGATTAAGGAGAGCTTGAGAAAGATGAGGATGAGATCCTTGTAAATAAAGAACAAAGAGAAAATACAAATACTGTAAATACTACTTCAAGCTCTGAAAGTGATGAAGATGATGCTCCACAAGATGATTTTTCCCAGTTCATCGGAGTTGATTTGTACTTTCAACAAAATCAAATGGTGGACACGGTACAGTTATTGAAGCAAGAGCTTGCCAGGACCACGGATCGAAACTTGATAAAAGTGTTAAAATCACAAATCATGATTGGTCAGTCTGTAGATATCGAGAACAAGAAATTATACACATACTTTACAAATAAGATCAACAATGTACAACATGTTGTCGACTCTCTAGTCACCAGCCAGACCCTTCTCTGGATGAAGAAGTAAGCTGACAATGTGGATAAGAAACTTGCTGATCTCACCACTCAACTATCCAGTATGGAAACTCTGCAACAATCTATGACTGACATTCTAAAGCAAGTTCTACAAGTCACATCCCGACTCTCAACTCCCACTGATGATGTTGTCAAAAAGGGGGAGAAATCTACCAGGCCGTCGTCAGGGGATGTTGCTGAGAAATCAACAAGTCAACCATTAGGGGATGTGACTGCTTCTGTGACTGCTCTTAAACCCAAGGATAAAGGCAAAGGCATCTTGATTGAGGAACCAAAGAAGAAATCCAACACTCAATCAGGGCCTAAGCTACTTGGAGATGCCATGAAGACAGCCCATTTTCCAACTCCTGTTGAAGTTGTGATTGACGTAAAAATGTGGCTGTGGTCTACCCTCAGGACAAAAAGCTTGTAGAAGCTGATGCACTCTATGCACAACAACTTCAAGAAGAAGAAAAAGAGAGGGAAATGACAAAGGAAAAGGAGGAAGAAAAGAAGAAAAAGAGTGTCGGACCCAGGACCTCCAGGAAACCTCAGCCAAGAAGATCTCAAGATCCCAAGGGTGCATCAGGGGATAAAATCCAAGACAAAACCGAAGACCCTGATGTCACCAAACCCAAGTCCTCTGAAGCCAAGGATCAAGCACCTTCTCCTATAACCACAACATTTGGTCCACTCACTCTAGCTGAATCCTTAAGAGAAGAAAGACGCAAAAACTTGACATTTATGTTCTTAATAAAAAGCATAAATGTCAGGTTCAACAATAAAAGGGATCAGCTAATTTCTGTGCAGCTAAAGAGTGGGTCTCAATTCACAGTTACAATGGACTGGTTCAGGAGAATGGATGCTGAACAATTGGGACTGATCCTAAACCTAATCTCCAAATCTTCAGCGGCCAACAGAGACTTAAGGGGGGATGATCGACAAACTGAGGAGAGCCATCAACGATGAAAGGAGCCTGCCCACAACTTTGGAAAGTCCATTAAAGCTGTTTTACAGATCCATTGATGGGCAGGAAAAGAGTATTAAAATCAAAGACGTTGATGGCCTCGACCTGGAGGAAGTGATGCATGTTCGAAGCCAAATTTCTTATCACAAAAATGAACATGTCATCAAGTTCAGAATCTTGCTGATTCAAATAGTGCTAAAAGAGATTAAAGAAACTAAAGCTAATGATGAGAATGCTGCAGTAAGGGATGTGCCACCAGTGAAGGGATTCAAAGAATATCCAAAAATGATCACAAGCCCCATGGGTGTTGAGTTCAAAAACAAGAAAGGGGAGATCATTACCTTCTACTGGTCACAACTTGCTGCAACCAACCTATAAGAAATTAAATCTGTCCTTGAAGCTTTGGAATCCAGCAAAAATGTTAACATAGTCAACTTCGAAAGACTTCTTCAAAGGGAGCTGGAGCAACTGGAGGTTGGAGGGGAAGACAACAGACTCAGGATTCCTGACCAAAACCCAGAGCAAAGGAGACAAGGCCTTGAAAGTGACACTCAACCAATTGAATCAAGTCATCCATTGCCCTTTGTCTCAGCCAAAAGGAAAAAGGGTCCTGATGTCTAAGAATGTACATCTTTGTTGTAATAGATATATGAAATATTTGTACAGAAATTCTTTTTGTTAGTTCATACAAAATTCTTTCTAGTATATAGTATTGGTTTTGACATCATCATCAGTGCATCTAGAAATTTATGGTTATTAAAATGATAAACATAAATAGGGGGAGATTGTTAGAGTTAATTGATGATGATGATGATGTTTAAAGAATAAATTGTGCATCTGTAAATACTTAAGGTACTTTATAAACCTTAATATTAGCACAAGTTTTGCATCCACTGATGATAAACTTATTCATCAGGGGATGATCAAACACTTCACAAGACAAGTCATAAAATGGATCATCTAAAGGACTTGACAAAGTGAAGAGGGATGTCTATTGTTACTCTAAAAAGATTGAAGTATTTCGGACATCAGATATTCCAAACAAAGCTTCAATGGTTAAAAATCATCAGGGAAACCCGTCAGGGGAACCCATCAGTGGATGACTGAGGCAGACCAACCCATCAGGGGAACGCATCAGGGTATGGCAGTGGCTGGCCAAACTCATCAGGGTGAACGCGTCAGGGCATGAACAAGACATTTCATCTCTCAGGGTAAAACTTCAGGGTATGACAGTGTCAGGCTAACCCATCAGGGTAACCTGTCAGGGGGAAAGCTCAACACTGCATCAGTGGAAGCCATCAGTGTATGTCTTAAGTCATAACATCAGTGGATCAAAGAAGCATTGAGTAAAACTCAAGTGAAGATTGAAGCCCTGATCCAGTCTTTAACAAGACTTGTAATCAGGGGATCCAGAAGCACTGATCAAGTTTATAAGGGATTGTCGTCAGTAGATGATTATGACAGCATGCACCCGTCATCAGGACTTACACTCAAATCAACGAAGCTTGTTGTAGAAGCAAGAGATATTAACTAAAAAGATATCTCTTGAAGTTTGTTATGGTCCAATGAGAACTATCGAACATTAAATGCACGCAGATCAGGGGAAGAAAAAAAAGTAACAAAAAGTAGCAGTAGTCTGTCACAAAGGACAACGATGTGACATATATGCGGCTGAGTTGAGAAAAGTAGCACGTCTACAGCACGTGGGTTCAACCTCTGATTTCTATATATGCAAAGGAGTTCTCATTACACAAAGGGAGATCAATCCAACAGTTCAAAAAACAAAAAGAAGCACACAAATCACTAGCGCAGCTTTGTAATATATCTTGAGAGAAATATTTCAAAGAAAGATTAGAAGCTAGTGAGTGTGAATTTGAAGCCGTAATTTTATTACAGATCTTGTAGCTGTTTAATCACATTTGTGATTATACAGATTTCAAGAAAAACATCAAGTTTTAATATAACTATTTTAACTTGAATATGTGTGTTCATATTTTATAGTTTTTCTGTTCATTGTAGTTGTTTCGTATCAGGGCCATCTAAAGTTTAAAAAGATCAAAAAGTTTGTAGTATTTGCATTCATGCCCCCCTTCTACAAATATTTGAGCTTATATTGTTCTAACAATCATTTATATCTAACAATCTCCGCATATTTATGATTATCAATTTGATAACCATAAATCTAATTGATGCACTGATGATGATGTCAAAACCAAAACTGTACAATATCAAAAGATAAGAAATGCAAGTGTATTGATCTAGTCTATAGTTGTATAAAGTGAGAAAACAATTGTGTACAAGTATTTCCTATTCCTATTACAAAATTTACACTCTAGACATGAGGATTCACTTTTTGTTAAGTAGAGACAAAGGGCAATGGATGACTTGATTCAATAGGTTGTGTTTCACTACCAAGGCCTTGTCTTCTTTGATCTGGGTTTTGATCTAGAATCCTGAGTCTGTTTCTTCCCCTCTTGCCTTTAGCTGCTCTAGCTCCTTTTGAAGAAGTTTTTTGAAGTTGACGATGTTGACATTTGTGACGTGTTCCAGAGCTTCAAGGATTGAGCTAATCTCTTGCAAGTTGGCTGCAACAAGTTGTGACCAGTAAACGGTGATAATATCCCCTTTTAAATCTTTGAATTCCACACCCATGGGGTTTGTGATCATCTTTGGATATTCCTTGAATTCTTTTATTGAGGGAATATCCCTTACAACTGTTGTAGTCCCATCATCAACTTTGGTTTCTTTAGTCTCCTTTAGTACCTTTTGCATAAGCCGAATTCTGAACTTGATGACATGTTCATTTTTGTGGTAAGCAATTTGGCTTAGAACATGCATCGATTCCTCCAGGTCAAGCTCATCAATTTCATTGGTCCTTATGTTTCTCTCTTGCCTACTAATTGTTATATAATAAAGCTTTATCGATCTTTCCAAGGCTGTGGGCAATCTTCTTTCATCATTGATGGCTTTCTTCAGCTTTTCAATCATCCCTCTCAAGTCTCTATTCAGCATCATTGATTTTGGTACTAAGTTCAAGACTAGTCCTAATTGCTCAGCATCCATTCTCCTACACTAGTCAGAGGTGACTGTGAACTCTGACCCATTTTTCATGGTTATCTTTTCCTTCTTGTTGTTTGTCCTGACATTTATGCTTTTTATTGAGAACATATATGCCAGGTTTTTGCGCCTTTCATCTCTTAGGGATTTAGCCAATGTGGGTGGTCCATGTGTTATAGGAGAAGGTGTTTGATCCTTGGCTTTAGATGACTTGGTTTTGGTGGCATCGGTTGTGGCGGCCCCGAAAATCCCAGGTAGGGCTCCAGGCACTATCAAAAATTGTGTGACAATCCCCAAAGATCCCATGCTGGACTCCGGGCTCCGCCAGGAATTGACAACAGAAAATATCATAAACCAAGCATAAACATCATTGATTAAGAGAAGTATACTATCTATAACAAAACCATAATCCATGCGTAAATAATATGATCTAAAGGCATATAATCTTTTATTAAAATTTTTTAAATATTTAGCAGCGGAAGTCTATAAATGGCCTATCTGACCTTACAATCTGAATATTTCTATGATGACATCTCGCTTTACTTTCCCTCTAAAGGCTATCCATGGGAGAGTGATCAAGAAACTCTCGCTATGCCATTTTCTCTTTTCCTTTACTAGGGGACTCGGCTTTCTTGACATGACCTATAAAACATTTCATAATAATCCATATGAGCGATTTACACTCAGCAGTATATAATCATAAGCTGGGTAAGTTCAAGCAAAAGAAACAGATATCTCAAAGGCTTAAGTGTTTAATGAGGTTGGGCGAAGCAAAGCCAACACCTCCTGATGAATCAATAAACATATAACTTTCAGGGTTCCCGAGTGATAACAAGTGGTTGACCCTCTTCAATAAATAAATCTTGATTCGCCCTCTCTTCACCAGATAATGCATCATCTGACTAGCATGATCATTATTTGACTTCTTCTTCATCAAATGTCATCCCAGCTGGTCAGTCTAGTCGTTTGACTTCGTTATGACATACGTAGTCACTGCAGAAAGCATTGGTCTGCGAGGGTTTGAATACCGATGCCTCAATTTTTTTCATTCCCTATCATTGGCCATGGTGCCAGGCGAACACACCCACTAGCCCTTAACTACCCATATGGATATACTTTGTAAGTAGATGATAAGAAAATAGGCTTCTATATCCATCTATGATTTTTCCTTTGGCGTGTTAGCGAATCAAAACAGCTAGCAACTGCCCATTTAGTTCAAAATGCAATCATCTTTTCACGTTCATCGGATCAATGAATCGTACGCTACTTATTCATGAAAAACATTGTCTTGCATAATCATTTACGTAAATCGAATTAATGATCTTACATATTCAGTGAGAAAGAAGTAGTGTGAGAACCCGAAAAATAAGAAGAATTTTGTTATATGATTTATTTCACTTTATGATTTATTTTATGTATGAAGGTTTAAATTATTTTCTTTTACTATTTTATATTTGTTATTATTTTGGGTATGAATAATAAATTCATATCTTAAAGGAAATCTTATAGCAATGTGATGTCCAATGTTTTTAAATATATACATATTTTTTAAACTCAAACCCTTTAATGATTTTTTTATTTAATTATGATTATCATATTTCTCTTTACTTGTATTCAAACACTTATCAAGAGTAAGTATATTTCTCACATGGGGAAGGTTTTCACGCTACAGTACTTGCTTTGAACCAAAGACGGAAATGAGACAAGAGCATTAATTGCACTATGTCAGGATTGAGAGCACATGACCGTCAAACCAACTAATCTACTCCAACAGTACACTGGATTGTTGGCTGTGATTGATGATTGATTGACTTTAGCAACCGTTGCATCCACCCTTTCTCACTAATCACTTCCTTCTAAAGCTTGTTATTTCCTTTCGCAGCCAACGACTAAAATCTATTTCCAAATAATCCAACCGTTGTTGTTGCTTTGCAAGTGAGATATATATATATATATATATCTCCTGGTTACAATCCTAACCCCACTTTCATAAATCTTCTATACGGCAAACCACCCACAAAATCCAGGTTCACTCTCAAAGAACAACTGTCCTTCTCAGCAAACAAACCAAGTTTTTAACTTCTTCTTTGCAGCCAAAAAGGTGTGAACACTATACTAAAGCTCTATTCCATTCCTGCACTTTTTTTTTCTGTTATGCATTCACTTTTAAAAGTTTAACTTAATGCATGTTTTTAACATCTGGTATTAATGCTTTTATTTCAAAAGCTATCCTCTTTAACCACCTAGTAGACAACTTTTAACTACCAAACATTTTTTATCAGTAATGAAAACACCATGCTTGAGTTTTCTTCAACCTAAGTCCTTGAGGTTTAGTAGCGTCTATGAGTTGTGGTAGACAATAAAAATGTTACTTACTGTAGATGAGATGTTAAGAGTTACCCTAGTCGTGGTCTTGGTCACCTGGTGAGAACACCACCCATGGAGGAATGAGGAAGACACCACTGTACCTAAGACAAGTTCTAAACTTAGTCTCCGACGGGTTAGAGTTAGTCTCTGACCCTATAAAATAGTCCCTGGGAGATTCCAGGTTAATCTCCAACAGTGTATATGTTAGTCTCTAATGAGTATTGTTAGTCTCTGATGAGATAACATTAGTCTCTAATGAGTTAATGTTAGTCTCTGATGGGTTAACATTAGTCTCTGATGACGTCAGCCTTAGTCTCCAATGGAGGAAAATTTCTTAGCCTCTGATGAAGAATTTTCTTAGTCTCCGACAGGCTAATCTTAGTCCCTGATGAGAATATTTCTTAGTCTCCGATGAGTAAATGTTTCCCAAAGAGTTTGGCGTTAGCCAACAGAGTTTGGCGCTGACTTGTCGAGTTTGGTGTTGAACACATTTTTCTCCGAGGAGTTTGGCGATGATTAGGATCATCCCCTGATGGTCGAGGATCATCCCTTGATGGTCGAGGATTATCCCCTGACGGCTGAAGACTATCCCCTGTCGAGCAGTCATCCCCGGATGGATAAGACTAAAACCCCTGATGATCACTTTTCATGCTTCAATGTTTTTCCACCGATGCGCAGTTTGCTTTGAAAGTATAAAATATTATTTTTCTTAAATTATTTTAAGATATTATTGATTATTTATTAAACCTCAAAGGTTCATTAGGTCATTTTGACATTTAAAAGTTCACGGACATCACAGGTGCATCTTTTCTCATATTTCATCAAAAATATAGATTTCTTATGTTATATGCATGCTTTTTAGAGTGTCTCACTCACAAGCGATTTGAGTTTGATTTTTAGCTAAGGACCATGACAAGTATATCCTCACTCTACTTTCTTTCAATAAATACGTATGATCATTCTTTCGATATGCGTAATGTATCCAAGATATTTTATGTCAACTCATGATTAAATCTCTTCAAAGTTACGTAACATACAATCTTTTGATCCGATGTATGTGAAAATGTTGTACTAGAATTAAGAAATTTTTTGTGCGAATGTTAGCTAAAATCCGCTAACGCGCCAAGGTAAATCCTATACGGATATACAGAACTCAATTTCTTCTTACCTCATACTTGTAAAGTATATCCATATGGGTAACCAATGGCTAATGGGTTGCGACTGCCTGACACCCTAGGCCTAAGAATAATAGGGAACAGAAACTGAAGCATCGGTAACCGAACCCTCGTAGACTAAAGTTTCTGCTTCGACTATGTATGTCATTATGATGAAGTCAAACGATCAGGTTGGTCGACTGATATGTCGTTTGATGAAGAGATGAAGTTAGATAGTGGTCAAGCCGGCCAGGTGACGCACTATTTAATGAAGAGAGGGCAGATGAATGATTCAAGATTTCTTTCAAGTAAAGGGTGTGGACTATTTAATGGAAGCTATATATTTTCTTTGAAGTTATTTAGAGGTGTGGACATTGTTTCCGTCCAATCCTCATAAACACTTAAGCCAAGAAAACTCTCCTATTTTCAAAAGCCACCAAAACTTGGTTATATACTTGTGGGCGTAAATCGCTCATGTTGTTATTATATAATGTTTTACAGGTTATGGTGAGAAAGCCGAGTCGTCTGCTAAAGGAAAAGAAAGGATGGCATAATGAACGCTTTCTCATTGCCCTCTTGTGGTTGGCTTTTCAAGGAAGAGTGAAGCGTGAGACGATTTTTGAATTGTTTAGATTGTAAGGCCTGTGTGGGCCCTCATGGACTTCCGCTGTTAGAATTTTTATTTATGGATGAATGTAATAGAGAATACAATTTACTTCTCTTATTTAATGATATGTATGCTTGGATGTTTATCTGTTCTTTTGTCAATTTTTGACGGCGTCCGGAGTTCGGTAAGGGATTTTTGGGGTCGTCACAAGTAGAGTGAATATATACTTGCCTTGGTTCTTAGCTAATTTCTAATTTCAAAACACTGGTGGGTGAAGGATTCTGTAAAATATAATTGTTGGTATAACATGAGAAATTCACGTCTTAAAAGATTAATATTAAACTATGCATAAACAGGGGATGGCCATCAGGAAATGGTCATCAGGGGACGGGCTACTCATCAGGGAATAGCCATCAGGGGAAGACTTTACCCATCAGGGGAAGGGCTACCTGTCAGGGGATGGGCTACCCGTTAGGGGATGGGATGACCTTCAATTATCAGGGGATGGATTTGTTCATCGCCAAACTTGTCATGGACAAACTTGACTATCACCAAACTCTTTTGGCTATCGCCAAACTTATCGACAACTGTTTAGCCAGCGCCAAACTCAGCGCTGAACTCGTCAGTGGATAATTGTTCTGCACCAAACTCAATTGTTCAGCGCCAAACCCATCAGTGGATAAATGTTCAGTGCCAAACTCTTTGGAGACTAATCTTTGATGCTTCTTAGAGACTAACATTTCTAGTCATCAGAGACTAGCATGTTTTCTCATCAGAGACTAACATTAACTCATCAGAGACTAAGTTATGACTTGTCTCCATTGTGATGGAAGACCTTTCACAACAAACAAACCAAACTTAGGGTACATCATCGTCCTATCTGTTGTGTATACTATTTCTTGAAAATTTAGTATGCACGACTAATACTCTCAGATGTTAAGAAAGAAATCAGAGCAGAGTATAAAGTTCTTACCTCTTCATTCCTTAAGGAAGAAATTGGAAACTTATCTGTTCTAAAAGATAATTGCTTGAGAGATAGAATTTTGAAATTTATGAAGATGGTGGGTTAAAGAGAAGTTCTAGGAGAGAAGTTTTAGAAAAGAGATTAGAATTTTATCTCAGAATGAGGTATTTATAGTGTTCAAGAGCAGTAGGCTAAGATTATACTTTGAGATAAAATGATTGGTCAGTTTGGGCAGTAAAACGACTGCTCATCATAACATCTTAATAGCAGGTAAAATACTAAGCAGCTATTGTCTTACATGCACTTAACCTTAATTAGTTGTTGCCACACAAATAACTTATTAATCAATCAATATACGTACTCATCAGATGCAATTCTTATGTAATCCTTCCAAGTTGTTTATCTCAATTTCATATGAGATTTGCTAATCTCATACCTATAACATAACCACAGACATCAAAAAAAGGAAAATATATATACTCCCTTTTAAGACATAAATTAACCATACATATAAATTGGGAATTAGCTCCCTATACAAGAAAATAAATTATCATAAAATCTTTTTTTTTTCGGGTTCGCACATCGGTGGATTTTGAATTTTCTTTGTCTTTATCCCCTGATGCACCTTTAGGGGATTGAGATTTCTTTGGCTGAGTTTTTTTGGAGGATTTTGGCCTGACACTCTTTTGCTTCATCTTTTCTTCTTGTTTCTCCTCTTCCACAGCCATTTCTTCCTCCTGTTGGAGTTGCTGTGCATAGAGTGCATCAGCTTCTACCAATTTCTTATCTTGAGGATAGACAAACTCCATTTTCCCATCTGTAATTGCTTCAATTGGTGTGGGAAAATGAGATGTCTTCATTGCATCTCCAAGTAGTTTAGGTCCTGATTGAATGTGAGTCTTCTTTTTAGGTTCTTCAATCAGGATACCCTTACCCTTGTCCTTGGCTTTTGGAATAGAAGCAATAGTGACATCCCCTGAAGGTTGGCTTGCTTGTGTCTCAGCAACAACCCCTGATAATGACTTTAAGGATTTCTCCCCCTTTTTGGCAGCATCATCAGTGGAAGTTAAGAGTAGAGATGTGACTTGAAGAAATTTTTGGAGAGTGTCAGCCATTGATCTTTGTAGAGACTCCATGCTTGTGAGTTTGGTGGTTAAGGCAGAGAGTTGTTTGTCAACATTGTCAACTAGCTTTTTCATCTTGAGCATGGTTTAGCTTGTGGCAAAGGAGTCCACAACTTGTTATACATTGTTTATTTTGTTTGTAAAGTGTGTATGTAGTTTTTGAGATTCAACATCCACAGATTTCCCTATCATTATTTGTGACTTGAGCAATTTGATCAAAATAGGATCTATGGTTTGTGAGAGCTCCTGTTTGAGTAACTGTACAGTATCTATCATTTGATTCTTTTGAAAGTATAAATCAACTCCTATAAACTGAGGAAATTCATCCATTAGAGTGTCATCTTTATCACTTTCAGAAGAAGAAGAAGTATTTACTAAGTCTACATTTTTTCTATTTTCTTTATTTACAAGGATCTCATCCTTATCTCCCAGAGTCTTTCCTTTTTCACTGCCTTCTAAGGCATTACTCTCTTCCTCACCTTTTTCATTGCCCTCTAAGGCAGTACTCTCATTCTTCTCTTTTGCCAAGGTCCTCTCTATGGGTTGACCTTGTTTCTCTTCACTGAGTATTTTCTCAGTCTCACTCAAAATTTTCCTATTTGAGCTCTTATTGGCTGTGTAATCAACAACTGTGGCCAGTTCAAGTAAAGTATTTGCAACAACTGTGTCCACAGAGGTGATGAAGTAGAAGTAGAGGATATATGTATATGTATAATTGGTGAAGTATATGTGTTTATGGAGGAAGTATGTACAATTGGGGGAATATAAATACTTATTGCATTAGTATATACAGGTATATTTTTGTCCCCTGAGTGATCATCAGTGATTGAATCATTTAAGAAGGAATCAATCATTTGAGAATCTTGATTATCAATCACTGTGTCATTTTGTATTGGCTCCTCCAAGAAGTGAGAGATTGGAGAATTTGATCTCATAACACAAAGAGTTTGTATCATGATATCTAAAGAAATTTGAGGGACTAAAAAAGATGGGAGAGGTGTAGAAGGGAGTGTTGGCTGGATCATCTAATGTGTAGGTGGTCCATCAAAAGAAGTTGTGTGTGCACGCACTGTGTCAGATATCTGCAAGTGATTCTCAGAGACCCTGATGTTAATTTCATCAGGGGCTATGGTCAGTGTATGTGTCTCACTCAACTGTGTCCCTGGTTGGAGACTATTTTCAATAACTAATTCCTTTTGAAAGGAAACAGTTAAAAATGTGCTTAATTCCTTGTCAAGGACAGTATCCTTTTGAGAGGATACTTTCTGGTCTAGATGTGGGGTTATTCTCTTGGTTGCCTTCTTCTTCTTCGTTCTTCTTAAGCCAATCACTCTCTCTCCTTGCTCCCCCTCAATTGATGAGGTTGCTTCAGAGGGTTTTCTTTTAGTGCCCTTAGTCTTTTGGGAGACTGAGGGTTAGGTTATAGAGAGTGGTGGTATTGAACTTGTTGATACTACTGGGGTAGACAAAGAAGTGGTAATGATCTCTGCCATAGTAGTTGAAGTAGAAGAAATAATAGGTTGAGAAATAGAAGGGTGTGTTAGAAATACCTGTTCCATGTGTGATGGTAGTATAAATGACTTTGTTGTGTAAGATTTCTTCATTATCTCTCCGAATAGCTTTTTTATTTGTTTGTAACTTTGTACAACTATGTCATTCTCAAATGAAATATTAGGAAATTGATCTTTAATAATCATTGACAGAAATCTAACGTAGTAAACTTCTGGTTTCCTAGAAGTATAACTACCCATCTTATTTACAAGATCATCAAAAATCAATTTACCTATATTTAAATGTACATTTTTGATAATGACAAAAGCTATTTTTAGGGTTAAAGATGTTATTACCTCAAAGTTAAAGGACTTACCTGAGAACACCTTTGTTATCGTATCAAAGAGATAAAAGATCTCTCTTTTCACATTTACCCTCTTAAGGTCCTTGAACTTCAACACTGCAGTATTTGGAGAGTTGTAGCCCAATTCCCTCAAGAAGTCGAGCAGATCAACATCATTTGGCACTTCCACAAAATCTTGTGTTGGTAGCCCCCAATGCAGAATTAATTCTGAAGGGAGTTATTTTACCTTTTTCAAAAGAAATTTTGAACGAGATTCCCTTGATAACTTCAGGTTTTTTCGAAGAGAACATGTACTTGGCACTTGACCACAGTTGTGATATTGCTTCACCAGACATCTCATCATCGGTAAAAATGGCTTTGCTATACTCTGAGTTGAGTAGATAGCGCATCATAAGCTTAAAGCAAGCATTTACCTCTTTGATGTCGTAAAAGCCCACAAAATTTGTTGGTGGAATCACTAGGTTCCTCGAAAGTCTTTGAGCAGTGCTTGGTGCCATTGAAACTATTTGTAGATTGAAAAGTTAGGGTTTCTATGAAAGAGAGAAAGAGAGAAAACTCGAGCAGTTGTTAGAGAGAGAGATTAATGTTTGGTGGTTCTTCTATGAAATAGAGAAAGATTATTAATATGTTTTTCAAAAATTTCTCTTTGAAGACACGTCATCAGGGTGTCGTATCAGTTTTGTGATGACACGTCATCAGGGACTAAAGAGAATCCCCTGATGAAATGTTTTCACAAACTTGATGCAATCCCCTGATGTGACCAACAACAAACAATATGACCTTGACACAGATGTACAACACACGAAACATATGAACACACCCTGATCCCGATGTAAATTTTTTTTAATTAATTATAACATATATAGTCATATATCAAGAACATTATCAGAAATTTATGAGACGAGTTAGAAATACTAGTACTTAAGCACTTGATAGCTTGAACTACTCCAACAATTTTTCTGGCATGTCTCTAGTAAGTTGATCAAACTTTATCTTGCATAATTCACCATTCCCAACTCTCCCACTAGATTGATAAAGGAGGCTTCATCAAGAGCCTTGGTGAAGATGTCTGCCAGCTACTTGTTTGTTGGTACAAAATGTAGTTCAATGGTTCCATTCATAACATGTTCTCTAATAAAGTGATATCTGATATCTATATGTTTAATTCTGGAATGTTGCACAGGATTTTCAGCAATTGCAATGGAACTAGTGTTATCACACAAAATTGGAATTTTGTTGAAATTTAAGCCATAGTCCAATAACTAATTTCTCATCCACAAGATTTGTGCACAACAACTTCCAGTTGCAATATATTCAGCTTCAGCAGTAGATGTTGATATTGAGTGCTGCTTTTTGTTGAACCAAGATACAAGCCTTCCTCCTAGACATTGACAGCTCCCTGTTGTACTTTTTCTGCCAATTCTGCATCCTCCAAAGTCAGCATCAGAATACCCAAGTAATTCAAATCCAGACTCCTTTGGATACCAAAGTCCCAACTCTGTAGTGCCCTTGATGTACCTCAAGATTCTTTTCACTGCAATGAGATGAGACTCCCTTGGATTAGCTTGATATCTTGCACAAAGACATGTTGCAAACATAATGTCAGGCCTACTTGTTGTTAGATACAACAAAGAACCAATCATTCCCCTATAAGACTTTAGATAAACTTTCTTTCCATTCTTATCAGGGTCAATTTTGGTTGCCATGACCATTGGTGTCTTTGCTACCTTTGAGTCCTCCATATCGAATTTCTTGAGAAGTTCTTTGACATATTTTGTTTGATGTATATAAATTCCATCAATGACTTGTTTAATTTGCAATCCCAAGAAATAAGACAACTCACCCATTAAGCTCATTTCATATTTGCTTTGCATGAGCTTAAAGAACTTTTCACACAGCTTGGTGTCAGTGGATCCAAAAATGATATCATCAACATATATTTGAAAAAGGATCAGATGACCTTGGTGTTGTCTAAAGAACAATGTCTTGTCAATGATACCTCTTGTAAACTTGTTATCCACCAGAAACTTTGATAGTGTGTCATACCAAGCTCTAGGAGCTTGCTTTAGTGTATAAAGTACCTTTTCTAGTTTGTACACATGATTTGGGAATTTTGAACATTCAAATCCAGAAGGTTGTTGGACATATATCTCCTATTCCAACTTCCCATTAAGAAAAGCAGTTTTCACATCCATTTGAAAAACTCTAAAGTTTGAATGTACTGCATAGGCTAAGAAAATTCTTATAGCCTCAAGTCTGGCCACTGGTGCAAAAGTCTCATCAAAGTCAATCCCTTCCTCTTGAAGATATCCCTTTGCAACCAGTCTTGCTTTGTTTCTTATAACAATGCCAACTTCATCCATCCTGTTTCTAAAAACCCACTTGGTGCCTATTATGGTTCTGTCTTTGGGTTTAGGCACCAACTTCCACTCTTGATTTCTTTCAAATTGATTCAGCTCTTCCTGATAGCCATGATCCATTCTGTGTCTTGTATGGCTTCTTCAAATCTCTTTGGCTCAATTTGTGAAAGGAAACAAGCATATAGGCATTCATTAGATGTAGCTTTTCTGGTTTGCCCTTTCTGGCTTGGGTCACCAATGATTAATTCTTTTGTGTGACTTCTAGAACATTTAGGCTTAGAGATGTATCTTGATGAGCTTGCATGATCATCATTTCCTCCCCCTAAGTCTGTGTTGTCAGCTTATGAGAAAACTCCCCCAGAATTTATGCTTAAATCAGGGTTGAAGTTATCCCCTGATGGTGCATTCCCTTAAGGATTATCCCCTGATGGAGTATTCCCTAACCTGCTGTCTAGGAAATTAACTCCATCCGCTGAAGGGGCTTCTTGGTTAGTTGGATTGACGTCAGGGTTGGTTAATTCTTTTATGTGTCTGCACTCATCAGCTTCATTCTCTTGATAATTAAAATCATCTTCATTTTCAAATCTTAGTTCTTCATGAAAACCAGGGTCTTCAAGACCAGAGATTTCTTGATCATCAAAAGCTACATTTATAGACTCCATCACCACCTGGAGTCTCTTGTTGTAAACCCTGTAGGCCTTAGATGTCAGGGAATAACCTAGGAAAATTGCTTCATCAGCCTCTGGGTCGAATTTTACTAAATTCTCACCATAGTTCCTTAATATAAAGCGTTTGTATCCAAAAACATGTAGGAACTTGATGTTGGGTTTCCTCCTTGTCATTAGCTCATATGGTGTCTTATTGTGAGCCTTGTTAATTAAAGTCCTACTTTGAGTAAAGTAAGCAGTGGAAATTGCCTCAGCCTAAAAATAGGTAGGAATTTTGTCCTCTGCTAACATTGTTCCAACATGGGGACTTTACTATTTCCAGCTTTGTTGGTCATTGTTCAAGATTGTTAGGTTTTAGAACATTTGATGATGATTGTCTTTAAATTACTTAGAATGCAAATGTATAGAAAGTGTTAATTAGTAACACTGAAGTTTTGTAGCTAGCAGTTATCTCTTTGTTTGTAATTCATTCATTCTTTGTAAAGAGATATAAATATCTCTCATTTGTAAGTAACTGCTGGAATGGTGTATTGATGCTTCAGACAGTCAAGATGTGTATTTAATTTGTTAGAGTTTGCAAAAAGGCTTATCGGAGACTAGGAAAATTGGTTAGGGACTAAAAAGATCTTATCTGTCTGAGACTAGTTTTGCCTATCAGAGACTAAGACTTAAGTCATCAGAGATTAAGTCTAAAGGAGTCGGAGACTAAAGCTTACGTCATCGGAGACTAAAATTAAAAGCATCAGAGACTAAGCTGACGTCATCGGAGAGACTAGGCCTTAACGCGTCAGAGACTAAATAATTCTATCGGAGACTATACAAGCTGACGTCATTAGGGACTAATTGTACCGGAGACTAGTAATGACGTCACCAAAGACTAAAGATGAAGCATCAGGGACTAATCGTGATTTATTTCTTGAAAGATATAGAGTTCGAGTTAAAAAGGAATGTCTTCCACGTAAAGTAAAATATTATTGAAGACGTAGCTAGTAAGGAAACTAACCAGAAATCTGTTCCTATCAAAAAGGAAAGATTGTATTTTATTCGAATAAGGAAGCTGAATTTTGTTCAGAATAGGAACTGAGTCAATAGTAATTCAGTTGCTAGAGAAGCTGTAATTAGGTTTACAGAGAATTGTAACTTCGAAGCTGTATAGGTTTTTCATAGTTTTGTATCTTTTCTTATACATAATAGAAAAGAAGCTGACGATTACATTGTTGTAATTGTTAGGATTTGTATTCAATTGTAAATCAATAAAGCAATTGTTTATAAATTGATTCGTATTCTTGTTCTTTATATTCCGCAAGAAAAGTTAATTTCTTAAAGATCAAGTAATACGAAAAGATTTTAAAGAACTTGTATTCAACCCCCGTTCTACAAGTTCTCGGCATCTCACCGGGAAAACAATTGGTATCAGAGCCTGTAATTGAATTTAGTCAATTAATACGTTCCAAGAGATGGCCAATGATGAAGCAAGCAGCTCTAGTATAATGGCGTATGCGGGAAGTCGTGATGGTGGTACTAGAATCCCTATTCTTAAACGAGAAGAATATCCAATGTGGAAGCAAAAGATGTACATGCACTTGAGAACAACAGATCCAGTTTATATTGATAGGATTGAGAAGGGTCCCTATCTACCCAGGAAATTTATTCCTGCTAAAACTGTCGATGGATCTGTTGTTGTAAAACACTTTGAACTTGCTCCAGAATGTGATTATACAAACGAAGACAAGTTGCAAGTGTTAAAGGATGCTAAGGTAATGAACATACTTTATAATGGAATTGATAAAAATATGTTCACAAGCATCATAAATTGCACTACATCAAAGCAAATCTGGGACACCATCAAAGTCCTGTGTGAAGGGACTGACCAAGTCTGAAGGAACAAAAGATCATTGTTAACAAAACAATATGAGTTCTTTCAAGCAAAGCCTGGTGAACCAATAACGTCAGTATATGATAGGTTCAACACTTTGCTCAACGACTTGAAAATACTTGGGAAGTCCTATGACAATGAGGATGTCAATACTAAGTTCATGAGATCTCTCCCACCAAGTTGGGATCCAAAGACAACGGCAATAAGAGAGGCTCATGACTTGGATATCCTCACACTGGACAGGCTCTACGGGAATTTAAAGACCTATGAACTTGAAGTAGAGCAACGACAACGCATGCATGACAAGGATAGAGGAGTTGCGTTGATGGTTGAGACAAGCAAGTCTCAAGAGAAGCTTGATGTGGAATCTTCTGATGCTAGCTCGACTGATCAGGAAGATGAACTAGATTCTGATGATGACATGGAGGAATTCATGGCATTCATGGTCAAACAGTTTAAGAAATTTAGGGCCAGCAGAAAAGGAAGAATATCATCAAGGAAACCTAACCCTAAAATTGAAGGTCAAAAAGTCACCTTCGACTTAAAAAAGATAAGATGCTACAACTGTGATGGGTTAGGGCACTTTGCCAATGAGTGCAGGAAGCCTAAATCTAGTGATAGATCTAAGGATGAAAAATAAAGGAAAGACTTTGCTGACAAGAAAGCTAAATCCAAGAGCAAAGCCTTGATTACTGAGGGAAAAGATTGGATTCACAGCGACTCTGATGAAGAAGTTGTCAACTTTGCCCTAATGGCTCGTAGTGACGAGTCAAGTGATTCTACAAAGGGAAAAAAGAAGAAATCATGGTACTTGGACAGTGGCTGTTCAAGGCACATGACCGGAGATAAGACCCTGCTAAGACAGTATGAAGAGAAAAGTGGCCCAAAAGTCACTTTTGGAGATGACAGCAAAGGCCATACAAGGGGATATGGCAGTGTTGAACATGGAGATGTCATCTTCACAGAAGTAGCACTGGTTGACGGCTTAAAGCACAATTTGCTTAGTGTGAGTCAACTATGTGATAAAGGATTCCATGTCATCTTTAAAGAAGACCTATGCCAGGTGTGTGACAAGGAATCTGGGAATGTGATATTGACTGGAAAAAGAAAAGGAAATTTATATATTGCAAATCTTATTTCTTTTACTGATCAAATCACATGTCTGTATAACAAAGCTTCAACTGATGAAAGTTGGCTTTGGCATAAGAAGCTTTCCCACTTGAATTTCAAGAACATCAACAAGCTTATGAGGAAAGGATTGGTAGCTGGCATTCCACAATTAGAATTTACACAAGAAGGATTATGTGATGCATGCCAGAAAGGGAAACAAAAAAGTGTATCATTCAAGAGTAAACCAGCAACATCAATCACTGACCCGCTACAATTGTTACATATGGATTTATTTGGTCAAGTGAATGTGATGTCTATCTTAAGAAATAGATTTGCACTGGTTATTGTGGATGATCACACGAGGTATACCTGGGTAAAATACCTCTTTACAAAAGATGAAGCTGCTCAGTTGATAATTGATCATATCAAGAAGATAGAAACTGAGTCAGGAAAAACAGTAAGGGTTATAAGGAGCGATAGAGGAACAGAATTCAAGAATTCCCAAGTACTTGAATTCTGCACTGAAAAAGGAATAACACATCAATTCTCAGCTCCAAGAACCCCTTAACAAAATGGAGTTGTTGAAAGGAAAAATAGAACCCTTATTGAAGTAGCAAGGACTATGTTACAAGAGGCTAAGCTTCCCACATATTTTTGGGAGGAAGCTATAAGCACTGCTTGCTTTACACAGAATAGATCCTTGATAAACAAAGCATACAACAAAACACCTTACGAGTTAATGACTGGGAGAAAACCAACTCTCAAGTTCTTACATGTGTTTGGTTGTAAATGCTTTGTACTGAGAGTGTTAGGTCTCAAAGGGTAAAAATACTAGAAAGGGGGGTTGAATAGTGTTTTTCAAAAAATAAGTCTTACTTAGAAAACTTTACTGAATTAAAAAATCTTCTTGCTTATAAAAAGGTTTCTTATGATTTTCAAAGAATTTAGCAGCGGAATTTGTTTTAAGCAAGGAACCCCTTAGATTTTGTATCAAAAGTTAATGGCTTGAAGTAGCAAAGATAGTTAGTCTTTGCTAAACAAGTTCAACAGGACTAAAGCAAATCACAGCAAAGCAAGGAAGCAATATAAAAGATAAGCAGGAGAAGAGATAGAATTTTTATAGTGGTTCGGAATAATCCTACTCCACTCTTCTTCTCTTTTACTTGAGAAGTCTATCACTATAATTTGTTCACACAGAACAATCAGCAAGAGGACACTTAGTCCAATTTACAATGGGTCACTTAGACCACTTTAGCAGGACACTTAGTCCAATTTTGTCACACAGACACTAAGAAGATTTCAGAAAATCTTGCTTGCTATCTTCAAGTAGATGGCTCCTTGGTTGAGCAGATAGATAGCACTTGTTCAAGCTTTATGATGTCTTGCTGTAGTCTTTAAGATGTCAGAGAGTTTTGTTCAGAGGTAGTTGGTTCATTCCTTGGTCATAAATGAAATTTATGACTTCTATTTATACTCCTCCAAAGAATCTATCCGTTGGAAATTTGAAATAGATCCGTTGGGGTGTACTGTCCTTGATGTGACTTGTACCTTTTCAGCAGTCCTTGCTTAGTTCAAAAAGTTAGCCGTTTTTCTGTCTTCTAGTGCCCTTCAGAAGAGTTTACTAGAAGTTGACTAAGCAGGGAATAAGATAGCTTTTCTGACAATCTTCACTTTGATAAGCAAAGGATCTTGCTTATTAAAGTCCTTGCTTATTTCCATTCTAAGCAAGACTATACTTGGAAAATTCTTCGTGTTCAGAATCCTTCATAGCAGGCTTATCAGTAGACTTCAATGGTGATCAAAGGTCCTTGCTTAACTACAAATTATATCCACCTAACATGTTGGATATTTTTCTAAGTCCTTTTACATTGTCTAAGCAAGGACTATATTACATCATCAATTTTTATATATCAAACACATAATGAAAGTTTAAGCAAAGATAATATAAGCAGGGGTGCAGCAACAGGGAGATTCATCAGAGTCAAGAGGAAAGTTTGATAGTAAATCTGATGAAGCAATCTTCTTAGGTTATTCTCTGTCAAGTAAAGCATACAGAGTATATAATCTAAGAACAAAAGTCATTGTGGAATCAATACAAGTTGTGTTTGATGATAAAAAGATTCCAGGAATGATTGGACAAGGATTGCATGAACTTCTCAGTTTTGAGAATGAATTGAATGCATGGGAATATCCATCAGAGACTACTGAACAACTCCAAGATAGTAATTATCCCTACTTAGTTGAGGGGGAGCTAACAGTTGTGCATGAAGTGCCAAGATCTAATAATTTATTAGAGAATAGATTATTAGATGAAACTCAAGAGACTGGTGACATTAGTAATCCTTCGGAGACTAATGTTTCACCAGAGACTAGAGTCACTGATGCACAATCTGAAACTACAGTGACACCGGAGCAAATAGAAATAAACAGCTCAGGGGGAGCTGATAATGCAGGAGTCAATGGTTTAGGGGGAGCAGTCTCTGATCATGAAGCTAGAATGGATAACACCAATCTAGACAATGAAGCCTCAACTTCAAGATCAAATCTGCCACGTGCAATTCCATGGTTGAGAGACCACACGCCAGATTTGATAATTGGAAGTTTAGAGGATGGAGTCAAGACTAGAAGTGCAACTCAAAATGAATGTCTATATCTCAGTTTTCTTTCAAAGATTGAGCCAAAGAAAATTGAGGAAGCACTTCAAGATCCTGACTGGATAATTGCCATGCAAGAGGAGTTAAACCAATTCACAAGAAACAAAGTCTAGAGACTGGTACCCAAACCAAGGAATAGATCAATAATTGGTGCCGGGTCTTCAGAAATAAATTGGATGAAGCTGGTAATATCACAAGGAACAAAGCAAGACTGGTTGCAAAAGGATATTCTCAAGAAGAAAGAATAGACTATGATGAGACTTTTGCACCAGTAGCAAGACTTGAAGCTATAAGAATCTTCTTGGCATATACAGCCTACAAGAACTTCAAGGTGTACCAGATGGATGTCAAAAGTGCTTTCTTGAATGGAAAACTGGAAGAGGAAGTCTATGTCTGCCAACCCCCACGTTTTGTGGACTCCAAATTTCCAAATCATGTCTACAGGTTAGACAAAGCACTTTATGGCTTAAAACAAGCACCAAGAGCCTGGTATGATACTCTATCTCAATTTTTGCTTGAAAATAAATTTGTTAGAGGTATCATAGATAAAACCTTATTTTATAGAAAGCAAGGCTCAGACATAATATTGGTGCAAATATATGTAGATGATATTATATTTGGATCTGCAAATGAAAAACTTTGTGAAAAATTTTCAAAACTTATGCAGTCTAGATATGAAATGAGTATGATGGGAGAATTAACATTTTTCTTAGGTTTGCAAATAAAACAATCAACTGATGGAATATTTATCAGTCAGTCCAAGTATATCAAAGACTTATTGAGAAAATATGATTTGGTTGATTGTGCATCTGCAAAAACACCCATGCCTACTGCCACTAAGCTAGATAAAGATTTAAAAGGAAAGAAAATTGATATTACTAGCTATAGAGGCATGGTAGGCTCTCTTTTGTATCTAACTGCAAGTAGACCAGATATAATGTTTGCTACATGTTTATGTGCTAGATTTCAAGCTGACCCTAGAGAGTCACATTTGATTGCTGTAAAAAGAATTCTCAGATATCTAAAGGGTACCCCAAACCTTGGTTTATGGTATCCCAAAAAATCTGATCTTAAACTAATCGGTTATTCAGATGCTGACTATGCAGGTTGCAAGCTTGATAGGAAAAGCACAAGTGGAAGCTGCCAACTTCTTGGAGACAAACTTGTTTCTTGGTTCAGCAAAAAACAAAATTCAGTTTCTACTTCAACAGCAGAAGCTGAATACATCGCAGCTGGGAGTTGCTGTGCTCAAATCCTATGGATCAAGAATCAACTCCTAGACTATGGTATGTCATTATCCAAAATTCCTATTTATTGTGATAATACTAGTGCCATAGCAATAACAGAAAATCTAGTGCAACATTTAAGAACAAAACACATAGATATTAGATATCACTTCATAAGAGAACATGTAAGTGAAGGTAATATCGAATTACACTGGGTAACAACTGATAAACAACTTGCAAACATATTCACAAAACATTTAGATGAATCTACCTTTTCTAGATTAGTTTCTGAATTAGGAATGTTGAATTATGTCTCTAAAAATTGATTAAATTTTTTTTGAAAACAAGTTGTTTAGTTGTATGCAGCTAGAATTTAATTTCTGGAAAGAAGCTGTTTTATTTTATTAAAACAGAATTGTAGAAGCTAGAATTAATTTTCTGGATTGCAGCTGTTTTTAATTAAATAGAATTTTAGAAGCTAGAATTAATTTTCTGGATTGCAGCTGTTTTTAATTAAACAGAATTTGTGAAGCTAGAATTAATTTTCTGGATTGCAGCTGTTTTTAATTAAATAGAATTTGTGAAGCTAGAATTTTAATTCTAAAAAAAATTAGATGAAATGAATAATCAAATGGTTGATTATTGAATAATATGAGCTAGAGTGAGTAAGAAACTATTTTAGTCCCTGATAGTTGTTTTTAATTAGTCCCCGACTAAATTAAAAAATTGAACCATCGGAGACTAACTAGTCCCCGATAGTTAATACTATCAGAGACTACCCTAGTCCCCGATAGTTAATACTATCAGAGATTAACTAGTCCCCGATAGTTAATATTATCAGAGACTACATTAGTCCCCAATAGTCCACACTATCAGAGAATAATCTTCTTCTAGTCTCTTACAAGTGAACTTATCAGGGATTAGGGCAATCTCCGATCGAGGGTAATATGGTAGTTATCCCTCCCACGATCAAAAACGGTTCACTACCCTTAAGAATTGCAAATGTTTCAAACAATTTGATAACACAAAATTCAAACATCTTTGCAATCATAAACACTCAAGCTCTGAAATTATTTTCTCTCTGCAAATACTCTGCAATTTAACCCTTTTTCAAGTTTTCTTCCAAAGTTCACAGATCTTTGAAAATGGCCGCTAAAACTGTTCTGTTCAAGTTTGGAGACTTTGATATCATCAAGACAAACCATGCAGGGGTGGCTGATAAGCATGTCTTTGAAGCCCAATACCACCCCTTTGTGGATTTCCTTCAACACTCCAGTCTTTCGTATGCCATTTACGAAGCCCCCATCCAAGCTGCTGAGGTTATCACGGCTGTCTGGTCCACTGCTACCATCCAGGGTGAGAAAACTGCCTCCCCTGTGTTAAGTTTCAGGTATGCAAACTCTGTTTATAATATAGATCATACCGTAGTTAATAATGCTTTATACTTGCCAATTTATGAAAACTTTGACTCACTTACTTCTGATGAAGAAATTGTTTCTATGTTTAAAAATTTACATTATTCTGCAGAAATTACTTCTGTTGGGTCTATAACACGACCCCATCTAAGGCAAGAATGGTCATTGTTCTTTGACATAATAACTAAAGCTTTTACTTCTAAGTTCAGTGGCTATGATGCTATCACTACACTCACACAACAAATCACTTTTAGTGTGTTGTATGATAGGCATATTAACATTGGGCTTTTAATTCTGCAAACTCTTTTGATAAAACTTAAAACCAGTAAAAATAAAATTTATTATTCTAGGTTTTTGATGATGATTGTTAAATATCTAATTCCTAACCTTGATATTACTGGAATGCAAGTTTTACCAACTGTTTTGCAGACTAAAAGAATATTTATAGATGTGAAGCATAAATCTGCAAAGGTAATAGTCCCTTTATTTTTTCCTCCTGTCATGAGATCTATTCTCATTGATAAGCTTCCAAATCTTTATTCTTTGCAATTTTTTGAGGATATTGAAAGTCAAAACCCCATTAATACTCCAACCACTTCACAACAACTGTCTATAGCCCCCTCCACAGTCTCTCAACAGATTGTGGTTGTAAAACTAAAGACAATCACAAAACTCCTAATTAAAAGAAAAATAATTGAGGGAGCAAGTGAGGATGAGGGAGAACAAAAAGCTGAAGTTCCACTTCAGAGAAAGAAGAGAGTTATAACCAAAAGCCCACAGCAATCCAGTGCTTCTCAAAAAGCATTGGAGGTTATAAGGAAAAACAGTGAACTGTCACCATTCTCCCAAAAGGATGTTGACATTGAAGAAAGTTCCCAACAAAAGAACACACTGTACAGAGTCTGCACAACCTCTTGTTCACCAACAAGAGGAAACCCAAAGAGAGAACATAAAAGAAAAGAGTGACACAAGGAGTGCACACACAAAGTCATCTTTTGATGTTCCTCAATTTTCAATGTCTAAGGAACAGCCAACACTCCAAACTGTACATTCTTCTCCTTTTTCTCCCACTCTTGATTCTTTTAATATACATATGATTGATTCTCTTGATTTTTCCCAAGAGGAGCCAATAATCGAGACAAGCTCTCAAACAAATTCCATGGATAGATCCCTAACCCAAGATAAACAAAGGGAACCCCCTATCCATGTTGTCCCAAGCACTTCTTAAACCCCCACTTCTGTAGGTCAGAGTGACACCATCCAAATGAGTGAGGATGAGAGAATAAATAGTGAGAGTCAGCCTCCTGACCTGGAAAAAAGAGAGAATATACACATACAATAGAGTCAAGCTTTAGATAGCTTGGAAAAAGGAGAGATAGAGAAGCTGGGTGCCCAACCCCAGGCAAAAGGAGAGGGTGTGAGCAAGGATGAGATCCTTGAACAAAAGAACAGAGAGAAATTTTCAGCAGGTATATTTTTACAACTTGTTGAAACAAGCTCACAAGAAGCTCTGGTTTCTTCTGCTCCCTCCATCGATATCCAAACAGAAGAACCAGAGATTAGATCAAGCACAGGGGATGCAACTTTACAAGTCATATCAGAAATGTCCAATGCAGATTTCGAACAATTATATGGTCTACAACAGAGACAAGATCATATTTCTGCATTGAAGACTAGGCTAGCAGATGAACCTGTGCCTGAAGAAGCTCCAGAGCATAATGTTGATGAATGGCTTGATGCCTCTTACGCCAACACTCTGGAGGAAGCAGCCGCCCAATTGAGGCAGGATTATGTGACCAACATCGGGTCCACTGCAGCTGCACCATCCATTAAAGATTTACTTGAAGAGGTAACCAAGGTTGACAAGAAACATACAAAGTTTCACCACTTCTTGGTTACTGGCATAAATGGTGCAGTGTAGCAAATAAAGGAAAGGATGGAGTTGGAGACAGACAAGATTAGAAGGTGCTATGAAGGACACTTGCCAAGGAGGACTGTCACTGCAATTGATTCTTTAGTCAAAGATAAGTCCAAGACTGACAGTCGACTTCAAGCCCTCAAAGCAAACATCCAACTCCTGATCCAAAAGCAAGACAGAATGGAGCAACTTTTGCTGCAGGCCATTCCAACACTGACCACCTCCTCTAAACCCCAAGATGCTGATGTCAAAAAGGGGGAGAGTGGTCCATCCAAACCTGTACATTCACACAAGTCTGGTTCTGTCCTTGATGCAAAATTGCAATCAATGTTGGACAGGATCTTAAAGAAACATTCTGATCTTGTCGCAGCAACAACAACAACACAACTTCCAACAACAACAGCAATAACAGCAACAACAACAACAACAATAGCAACAGAAGCATCTCCTTCTTCCTCTGCTCAAGCCCCAAAACCAAAAGACAAAGGCAAGGGAGTCATGGTTGAGGAACCAAAGAAACATATTTCAACTCAACCAGGACAACCTAAGCTATTGGGGGATGCCATGAAGACTGCTCACTTTCCTACTCCTATTGAAATTGAAGTGGAAGGGAAAGTTGAGTTAGTCAATCCTCGTGATCAAAGATTAATAGACTCTGATGCGTTGTTAGCTCAGAAACTTCAGGAAGAGGAGGACATGGCAGCAGCAAGGGAGGAGGAGGAGGCAAAGAAGAAGAAGAAAACTTCAACAAGGAGATCAAGTGCACAGAAGGCAGCCGTTACCAAAAAGAAAAATAAAGAGATGGAAGAGGCAGAGAGAAAGTCAAGGAAGAAACCTTTGGTCCAGGAATCTGCAAAGAAACCTGTGGTCAAGGCAAACATTAAGAAGCCTACCTCTCAAGATCCTCCAAGGTCAACCGAGACTGCCTTGGTGGCTGTAAGTGGATCAACAAAACCACAAACAGTTTCATCAAGGAAGTCCTATAAGGTTGAAATGGCTAGCACTGAAGAAATCATCAAGGCCCTGAAGAAAAGTACAAAGAAGATTGATCTTATCAAGGGTAAAAAAAATGAAGAGCTTCTCCATGTCTTTTTAAAAGATGGAGAGTCTTTGAAGTTCGAAAAGCCAGCCTTGAAGGGACAGAATAAAGAAGATCTAGAGTGGTTGTTGACTGTTGCGCTTGAGACTTCTGATCTCAACATGAAACTTCGAAGCCAAATTTAGAAGGTGATGAAGATGGAGCATAAGGTTGATTCAGTACCGGAAGCTAAGTCTAAGCCTTTGGGATTGTGGTATGAGACTTTTCATGGAGAGAAGGTTTTCTTTGACTACAACAGAGATATTAACAGTATCAGTGAGAGGCACATTGAACGATTTCTTACTCTCCTCAAAGATGCTGAAGAAGAAATTGAGCTTGTATTGAAAAATCTGTTGAAAAATAGGCTGGAGTTGCTGAGGAAAAACAGAAAAGAACGGCTGGAGTTGTTGAAGAAAAAATGAGGTAAAATTGTTGTGTTGAAGTTGTTTGTTAAAAATAAGTTGTATTTTTTTTTATTTTTGAAGCCAGACTTATAGGATTTAAACCTGAGTCTTGGTGGAAGCTGAACAACAGATCAAAGATCTTAGTTCAGAATACATTTGTAGTTAGAAATTCTTTATTCTTTCCTAAGTAATTGTAATGTTGAGTTTTGACATCATCATCAACCTTGAAATTATGCTTATCATTCTGATATTCATAATTAGGGGGAGATTGTTAGGTTTTAGAACCTTTGATGATGATTGTCTTTAAATTACTTAGAATGCAAATGTATAGAAAGTGTTAATTAGTAACACTGAAGTTTTGTAGCTAGCAGTTATCTCTTTGTTTGTAATTCATTCATTCTTTGTAAAAAGATATAAATATCTCTCATTTGTAAGTAACTGCTGGAATGGTGTATCGATGCTTCAGAAAGTCAAGATGTGTATTTAATCTGTTAGAGTTTGCAAAAAGGCTTATCGGAGACTAGGAAAATTGGTCAGGGACTAAAAAGATCTTATATGTCGGAGACTAGTTTTGCCTATCGGAGACTAAGACTTAAGTCATCAGAGATTAAGTCTAAAGGAGTCGGAGACTAAAGCTTACGTCATCGGAGACTAAAGTTAAAAGCATCATAGACTAAGCTGACGTCATCGGAGACTAAGCCGACGTCATCGGAGACTAAGCCTTAACGCGTCAGAGACTAAATAATTCTATCGGAGACTATACAAGCTGACGTCATCAGGGACTAATTGCACCGGAGACTAGTAATGACGTCACCAGAGACTAAAGATGAAGCATCAGGGACTAATCGTGATTTATTTCTTGAAAGATACAGAGTTTGAATTAAAAAGGAATGTC
The DNA here is from genome assembly GCA_014636745.2 of Centella asiatica. Classification (NCBI taxonomy): domain Eukaryota; kingdom Viridiplantae; phylum Streptophyta; class Magnoliopsida; order Apiales; family Apiaceae; genus Centella; species Centella asiatica. Next base: position 28,065,492 of record CM025785.1, on the reverse strand, counting down.
TTCCACGTAAAGCAAAATATTATTGAAGACGTAACTGGTAAGGAAACTAACCAGAAATCTGTTCCTATCAAAAAGGAAAGATTGTATTTGATTCGAATAAGGAAGCTGAATCAGTTTTGATTTAGAATAGAAACTGAGTTAATAGTAATTCAGTTGTTAGAGAAGCTGTAATTAGGTTTACAGAGAATTATAACTTTGAAGCTGTATAGGTTTTTCATAGTTTTGTATCTTTTCCTATACAGAATAGAAAAGAAGCTGACGATTACATTATTATAATTGTTAGGATTTGTATTCAATTGTAAATCAATAAAGCAATTGTTTATAAATTGATTCGTATTCTTGTTCTTTATATTTCGCAAGAAAAGTTAATTTCTTAAAGATCAAGTAATACGAAAAGATTTTAAAGAACTTGTATTCAACTCTCCTTCTACAAGTTCTCGGCATCTCATTGGGAAAACAAAGATCTTTTAGCAAGTGTAATTTGCTGATAGGCTGTGATACCAATTGTTGGAACACAATAAGCTCAACTATTTGTAGAAGGGGGGTTGAATACAAACACTACAAACTTTTTGCCCTTGTTAAAACTTGTTAAGTATTGCTGGAATAGCTACAATATCAGAAAAAAACTTAATTAAAATTAAAATGAACACACAAGTATTCAAGTTAAAATAGTTATATTAAAACTTGATGTTTTTCTAGAAATTTGTTTAATCACAAGCGTGATTAATCAGCTACAAGTCTGTAATGTATTATAGCTTCTTTTCTCACACTCACTAACTACAAATTTTTTTTGAATATTTCTCTCTTGATATATTACAAAGCTCCCTCCTAGTGTATATGTGTGCTTCTATATTTCTTCGCTTAGCTTTCTGTGTAACAACTCTTTCTTAATGTATAGTAGATTTGGCGGTGAACCCACGTACTGGACATGCTGCTTTTTCAACATAGCCGCCTATATGTCACATCAATGTCCTTTAGGAGTAATGTGTCAGACTGTTGTTGGCTTTTGTTGCTTCTTTTTCATCCCCTCATCTGCATGTAATTAATGTTCGAGAGTTGTTATTGGATAACCAAACTTCAAGGAATATCTTTCCAGTTATATCCCTTGCTTCTTGAACAAGCTTCCATGATTCGCGTGTAAGACCTGATGACGAGTGTATACAGACATAACTATCCCTTGATAACAAGCCCTGATGTCAACTTGGTCAGTGCTTCTGGATCCCCTGATGACAAGTTCTGATGAAGACTTGATCAGTGCTTCATACTTCACTTAAGTTAATCTATGTTTGTAGAGTTAGCTAAGTTCTTCTTGATCCCCTATTGTTAAGACCTACTTGAATCCACTGATGACTTCCACTGATGCAGAGTTTAGCATTTTCCCTGATGGTTTCACCTGATGGGTTCGTCCTTGAATGTCATCCCCTAATGGATTCCCTTGACGGGTTCCCCTGATGCAGTATTTTAGGCTTCCCCTGATGGGTTCCCCGGACGGATGCTTTTTCAAATACTAACAGATTTAATCACTAATACTTTGTCAACTTTGTCTAGAACATCTAATGTGCGAAATACTCAAATATTTTAAGTAACAATAGACATCCCTTCTACACTATTAAGTCTTTTAGAAGCTTTCACTGTTGACTTGTCTAATGTAGAGCAGTTCATCCCCTGATGACTAAGTCGTCAGTGGACGCAAAACTTGGGCAAATATACTAAGGTTTATAGAATGCCTTGAGTATTTACAGATGTACAAATAAACCCTAATCATCATCATCATCATTTATATCTAACAGAACTCTCTAAGACTAGGAACCTTCTTTACTGTCCCATAAAGAGAGAAGAATGGACCTCCAAGCTTTTGAAAGAAGAAAGGGATGTCATAAAAAGGTGGAATGAGTCATGCAAGAAACTAGATGATCAATTAAACAACAAGAATCCTGATAATAAATTTGGTTTATGCTTTGAGGAGACTCAGGTAAAGCAACCTACTGTTGAGGTTGAATATGCAGCTAGCTTTGTAAAAAGGCCTATACAACCTATCAAGTTTATAAAGGTTGTAACGAAGCTAGAAAAAGGGAATGTTTTCCCGATGAGTGAAGCTTCCACAATCGGTGGGAGTGACAAGAAACTTGTTCTTGTTAAAGCACTCAAAGCCCCTTTCAAGAAGGAACAAGACTGTACATCAGCGGATACACAGTCATCAGGGGATATGAGTGCATCAGGCCGTCGAAGCCCTTCAAGGGATAAAGGCCTGTCAGGGGATAAGAAAAAAAAAATAGGAATGGCAAACTAGGTGTGAATAAAGCCAACAACTACACACTTATTTATGAAGCCCCTAGGAAAGTGTGTTTGAACTGTGATAACAATAATCATCTATCTTTTCAATGCAAGGAAAAACCACAAATTTTGACTGGTACAATATTATATGCTGATGATTTACCAACTATTCAAGCATGCACCCTTAAGGGTAAATAAAAGAAATCTGTTGGATATATCTAAATCTTATAATGTAGCTCCTAAAAAAGAGAAAGTGTGTTTTTTGCCTAAACCAAAAGTCATTAGTAATGAAAAAATTATTTTACCATTAACTGTTACTAAACCTAGAGGACCCAAATCCACTTGGGTACCAAAAACAAATTGCATGTTCTTTGTGTGTAGGAAAAGTCAAAGGTAGAAAAATTTGGTTTCTAGATAGTGGCTGCTCAAGACACATGACAGGAAACGAAGCCCTACTCACAGAGTTCAATGAGAAGGTTGGTCTAGTGATTTCTTTTGGTGACAATAGCAAAGGACTGACTCTTGGATATGGCAAAGTAGCAAGTGAGGATGTCTCATTTGAAGATGTAACACTAGTTGATGCGCTAAAACACAATCTACTAAGCATAAGTCAACTGTGTGACAAAAGATTCATCATTTGTTTCAAAGGGGATTAGTGCTTAATCTCAAATGAAAGTGATGAGAAACTAGTCTTATCAGGGATAAGAAAAAGAGATCTTTATATTGTTGGTTTTAACTCAGTATATGGAGAGTCATGTTTTTACAGCAAGGCAACTCCTGATGAGAGCAGACTGTGGCACAAGAAACTCTCTCACCTGAACTACAAAACTATCAATGATTTGGTGAAGAAAGAATTGGTAACTGGATTACCCCAAGTGGAATTCATTCAAGAAGGATTATGTTCAACATGTCAACAAGGGAAGCAAAGGAAATCATCCTTTGTCAACAAGGAAGCCGTAATGATCAAGGATCCAATTCAATTGCTTCATATGGATCTCTTTGGTCCTCTCAACATAATGTCAGTATCAAAGAAGAGATTTGCATTGGTCTCTATGGATGACTACACTAGGTACACCTGGGTCAAGTTCCAACACGCTAAAATAAAAGTGCCTCAACAAATCATTGACCATATAAAGAAAGTGAAAATTGAGTCAGGGTCAGTAGTTAGAATTATGAGGACAGACAATGAGACTGAATTCAAGAATGCAGCTGTTGATGGATTCTGTGTGGAGAAAGGCATCACAATAAGACACCATATGAGCTAATGATAGGGAGGAAACCCAACATCAAGTTCCTACATGTTTTTGGATGCAAATGCTTTGTATTAAGGAATTTTGGTGAGAACTTAGGAAAATTTGGCTCAAAGGCTGATGAAGCCGTTTTCCTAAGTTACTCCCTCACATATAAGGCCTATTGGGTTTACAACAAGAGACTCCAGGTGGTGATGGAGTCTATAAATGTAGCTTTTGATGATCAAGAGAATTCAGGACTTGAAGATCCTCGTTTTCATGAACAACTTAGATTTAAAAATGAAGATGATTCTGATTATCAAGAGAATGAAGCTGATGAGTGCAAACAAATGGAGGAGTTAAACATTCCTGATGTCAATCCAACCAACAATGAAGCTCCCTCAATAGATGGAGTTAATCTCCTAGATAACAGTCAGGGAATACTCCATCAGGGGCTAATCCATTAGGGGATAACTTTAAGTCTGATTTAAGCATAAATTCAGGGGGAGTTTTCTCAGAGGCAGACAACACAGACTTAGGGGGAGGAAATGATAATCAAGAAAGCTCATCAAGATACCTCTCTAAGACCAAATGGTCTAGGGGTCACACCAAAGAATTAATCATTGGAGATCCTAATCAAAAAGTGCAAACCAGAAAAGCTACATTTAATGAATGCCTATATGCTTGTTTTCTTTCTCAAATAGAGCCAAAGAAATTTGAAGAAATCATGCAAGATGCAAAATGGATATGCAAGAAGAGCTGAATCACTTTGAGAGAAATTAGGTATGGAAATTGGTGCCTAAACCTAAATACAAAACTATAATAGGTACCAAGTGGGTTTTCAGAAACAAGATGGACAAAGTTGACATTGTTATAAGAAACAAAGCAAGTCTGGTGGCAAAGGGATATCTTCAAGAGGAAGGGATTGACTTTGATGAGACTTTCGCTTCACTGGCCAGACTTGAGGCTATAAGAATTTTCTTAGCCCATGCAGCACATTCAAACTTTACAGTTTTTCAAATGGATGTGAAAAGTGTCTTTCTCAATGGGAAATTAGAACAAGAGGTATATGTACAACAACCTCCAGGATTTGAAAACCCAAGATTCCTAAATCATGTTTACAAACAAGAGAAATCACTTTATGGACTAAAGCAAGCTCATAGAGCTTGGTGACACACTGTCAAAGTTTTTGGTGGGTAACAAGTTAACAAGGGGTATCATTGACAAAACATTGTTGCAAGATATCAAGCTGGTCCAAGGGAGTCTCATCTAATTGCAGTGAAAAGAATCTTGAGGTACATCAAGGGCACTATAAAGTTGGGACTTTGGTATCCAAATGAGTCTGGATTTGAATTACTTGGGCATTCTGTTGCTGACTTTGGAGGATGCAAAATTTACAAAAAAAAAGTACCATAGGGAGCTATATATTTCAAGGAGAAAGACTTGTATCTTGATTCAACAAAAAGCAACACTTAATATCAACATCTACTGCTGAAACTGAATACAATGTAGTTGAATGTTACTGTGCACAAATCCGATGGATGAAAAATCAGTTATTAGATTATGGTCTAAATTTTAACAAAATTTCAATTTTTTGTGATAATACATGTGCCACTGCAATTGCTGAAAACCCTTGCAATATTCCAGAACTAAACATATAGAAATCAGATATCACTTTATCAGGAAACATGTTATAAATGGAACCATTGAGCTACACTTTGTACCAACAAATAAGCAGTTGACAAACATCTTTACCAAGGCTCTTGATGAAGCCACCTTTATTAATCTGGTTGGAGAACTAGGAATGGTGAATTATGCAAAATAAAGTTTGATCAACTTGCTGGAGTCATGTTAGAAAAATTGTTGGAGTAGTTCAAGTTGTCAAGTGCTTAAGTATTGGTATTTCTAACTCATCTCATAATTTCCTGATAATGTTATTGATATATGGTTATATGTTTATAATAAATTAATAAATATAAAAAAAAAATTCATCAGGGTCAGGGTGTGTCATAAAGGTTGTGCATCAGGGTCATGGTTAAACACTTGGACGCATCAAGGGAAGGTAACTAGTTTGTAATAACATTTCATCAGGGGATTCTTTTTAACCCTTGATGATGTTGTTAGAGATAAATGAAGATGATGATGTTTAGAGAATAAATGTGCACTATAAATACAAAAGGTATTCTATAAACCTTAGTATATTTGCACGAGCTTTTGCATCCACTGATGGTCAACTTAGTCATCAGGGGATGAACTACACTGCTGTTGTCCCAGTGAAATAGCCTAGAACTTGTAGAAAGGGGGGTTGAATACAAGTTCTTGAAATCCTTTCAAATTCATGTCCTTCAAAGTGTTATTACTTGTGGAAATTAAAGAACAAGAATAAATTTATAAACAATTTCTTTTATTGATTAACAACTGATTACAAATTCTAACAATCACAAATTGATTATCAGCTTCAATATTTGTACTATATATACAAATCTATATAATCATACAGCTTCTAACACAACTCTGTAAAATCAATTACAACTTCTAACACTACTCTGAATCGGAATTCAGCTTCTAATCATATTCGATAATAATTCTCTGTACCATTCTAATAATAGTATTTTTATTTTAATTTCTTACTAGCTTTATCTTCAACGTCCATGTCGAAGATAACTTCTAATTCAAATAGAACTCTGTACCGCATCAAAGAGTAATTTTACTTAGTATCTGACTACTTCAACCTTAGTCTCTGATCAACTGTTTAGTCTCTGACAACTTAAGCTTAGTCTCTGATGCTTTAATCTTAGTCTCCGATTGTTTACACTTAGTCTCTGATGACTTAAGATTAGTCTTTGATGCTTTAAGTTGTAGTCTGATACACTTTTGTCTTAGTCTCCGATAGACCAAGCACAATCTTTGACTTGTTGAAATCTCTAATGCAGTTTTGGTAGTCTCTTATAATACAAATTAACTTACTCTCATATAAAAACAAATTACATGAATCAGAGAGTAAACTACCAGCTACAAAAATTCAAATGTTATAAACTAGCACTAACTGTACATTTGTATATCTAAGTATTCTAAGTACAATCATCATCAAATGTTATAAAACCTAACAACTGCACTGGGTGAGTCATCATTGTTTACTTAAACGGACTCGACAGTGTCAAGGAATGACTGTTGGTACTTAAAAAGATAAATATTCTGCACAACAGACATTCCAGGAAAAGCCAACAATGTATTGATGATCAAAAAGATGAGTATTTTTAAGAGGCATCAGTAAGAAGAACCCATCAGGGAAAACCTAAAAATACTGTATCAAGGCGATGACACCATCAGGGGAACCCGTCAGGCGATGACACCATCAAGGGAACCCGTCAGGCGAT
>CM025785.1:27979704-28058602 GCA_014636745.2 Centella asiatica | reverse complement strand
GGGAACCCGTCAGGCGATGACACCATCAAGGGAACCCGTCAGGCGATGACTTTGTCAAGGGAAGCCATCAGGGAACCCGTCAAGCGATGACTTCATATAGGGAAGCCATTAAGGGAACCTGTCATGCGATGACTTCGTCAGGGGAAGCCATTAGGGGAACCCATCAGCCGATGACCTCGTTAGGGGAAGCCATCAGGGGATGACTTAGTCAGGGGAAGCCGTTAAGGGATGGCATCAAGGGATGACCTCGTCAGGGGAACCCATCAGGGGAAACACTCTTATGTCTAGACTTTGGCGTTAACATACCTCCCGACGAGTTTGGCGATGGCTACATATGACTTAGGCAATAGCTTATCTTGCGATGAGTTTGGTGTTAGTCATTTTTATCCATTGACGACGAGTTTGGCGATGGCTAACACTGACTTTGGCGACAGTCATTTTTTATCCACTGACGATGAGTTTGGAGATGAATTAACTTGCCTGACGAGTTTGGCGATGACTTAGATTGCCTAACAAGTTTGGCGACGACAAAAGATCAACTCGTCAGTGGATCCTTTCGGTGGATAACAAGCAGGTCATTATATTTGTGGATAAATGAACCACTGATCAAGTCCCTATCAGGGCTTGACATCAGTGGATAAAAGAAACACTGATCAACTTATCTTTAGTAACTTGTCATCAGTGGATCCAGAAGCACTAATCAAGTAGACATCAGGGCCTGGCATCAGTGGATCATTATGACCTAATTCACACGTCATCAGGACTTACATATAGATCATTAATACTTGGCATGGAAGCAAAGGGTATAACTGAAAAGATATTCCTTGAAGTTTGGTTAACCTATAACAACTTTTGAGCATTAATTACATGCAGATCAGGGGATGAAAAGAAGCAACCAAAGCCAACAACAGTCTAACACAACATTCCGAAAGGACCTTGATGTGACATATATGCGGCTATGTTGAAAAAGCAGCACGTCCAGCACGTGGGTTCACCAACTAATCTGCTATACCTATAGAAAGAGTTGTTACACGAAAAACCAAGCGAAAAAAACAAGAAGCCACACAACAAACATTAGAAGGAAGCTTTGTAATAGATCTGTAGAAAAATATTCAAAGAAAAGAAGTAGCTAGTGAGTGTGGAAAAAGAAGCTGTAATTTTATTATAGAGAAGCTGTAACTTGTTACAAAATTTGTAGCTGATTAATCACTTTTGTGATTAAACAAATTTCCAGAAAAACCCCAAGTTTTAATACAACTATTTTAACTTGAATGCTTGTGTGTTCATTTTAATTTCACTTAAATTTTTCTGATATTGTAGCTATTCCAGCTGGTGCTTAACAAGTTTTAACAAGGGCAAAAAGTTTGTAGTGTTTGTATTCAACCCCCCTTTCTACAAACACTTGAGCTTATTTTGTTCCAACAATTGGTATTAGAGACTACTAGCAGATTACACTTGCTAAAAGATCTTGAACAATGGCCAACATAGCTGGAAATAATAAAGTCCCCATGTTGGAAACGGGAAAGTACTTCTTCTGGAGACAACACATGATAGTTCATCTTAGAGCAATCGATGATGAATACCTACAGATTCTAGAAGAAGGCCCTCATGTGCCAAAGAAGCTCATTCCTTAGGAGGTTGTCAATGGAGTCAATGTTCCAGAAAGATTAGTTCCAAATACTACTGAAGAGATGACTACCAAGGAAAGAGAGAAGGTGAAGAAGGATCTCAAAGTAACAGGTATTCTATATAATGACTTAGACAATGATATGCTAAATAGTATCATGAATCTTACAATGTCTAAGTCAATATGGGATACCATCCAGATCTTATGTGACGACACTGAAGATGTGAGGGGAAATAAACTACAGCTGTTAACATAATAGTATGAGTGGTTCACAATTAAAAATGGTGAAACACTCACTGAAATGTTTGACAAATTCAACAGGTTGGTAAATGACCTGAGGATGTATGAGAAGACATATGCCAACAAGGATGTGAACATAAAGTTCATGAGCGCACTTCCCATATCATGGGATCCTAAGACAACAACCATCAGTGAATCCAAGGACATGAATCTCCTAGACTTGGATAGGCTCTATGGTACTCTCAAGACATATGAACAGGAGGTTTAACAAAGATTAGAAATGTCTGAGGATACCAGAAAGCTTAAATCTGTAGCTCTGATGGCTGCCAAGAAGGACAAAGTTGAAGCAAGACCAAGTGTCTTGATGAAGCAGCAATCAGGAGATGCAAAAGAAGAAAGGGACAATGAAGCTGACTTAAAGGTGAATGAGTACACTCCTAAAGAGTTAGAAGAAATGGATGAAACCATGGCCTTTCTTGTAAAAAGGTTTTCCTAGCTGAAATTTCAAAACCATCTGGATCAAAAAGATATTCAGCAAGGAAACCTAGTAACACAAGTAACTTTATTGAGAAATCAGGAATAAAGTGCTATAAATGCAGTGAGATGGGCCACTTTGCAAATGAGTGCCGCAAGGCCGCAAAGGAAGGTGAATCTAGAGGAAAGGAAGCTGAAGTGGACTACAAGAAGAAATACTTTGACCTTCTTAATGCAAACAAGAAGGGAAAGACTTACATTACAGAGGGAAAGGACTGGGCTGACTCAGACGAAGAAGATACTGAAGAATATGTCAACCTAGTCCTGATGGCCTCATCCACTAACAGTAGTAGCTCACAAGTAAGTTTCGAAATTTCCTCTAACATGTCTAAAACTGATTATGTTAAAATTGTTAAGAAAAATGACTTATGAGATAAGAGATCTTTATGACACCTTAAGAAGTGTTGTAGCTGAGACTAAGAGAATACATAAAATAAATGAAAAATTGACCATTAGAAATACTCTATTAGAATCAGAACTCACTAGACTTGAGAATCTTAAAAAAGAACTCTCTAAGACTACGAATCTTCTTGACTGTGCCATAAAAAGAGAAGAATGGACCTCCAAGCTTTTGAAAGAGGAAAAGGAGGTCATTAAGAGATGGAATGAGTCGAGCAAGAAACTAGATGATCAATTATGCAGTCAGAATTTGATCACAAATCTGGTTTAGTCTATGAAGAGACTCAAGTGAAGCAACCTTCTATTAAGGTTGAAAGGGTAGCTAGCTTTGGAAAAAGGCTTATACAATCAATCAAGTTTGTAAAGGCTGTAACAAAGTTGGAAAAAGGGAACATTTTCCCGATGTGTATAGCTTCCATAAGTGGTGGGAGTGGCAAGAAACCTGTTCTTGCCAAAGCACTCAAACCCCCAGTCAATAAGGAACTAGACTGTGCACCAGTGGATACATAGTCATCAAGGGATAAGAGTGCATCAGGCAATCGTAGTCCTTCAAGGGATAAAGGCCTGAAAAGGGATAAGAAAAAGAATAGGAATGGTAAACTAGGAGTAAACAAAGTAAGTAATTACACCCCTATTCAAGAAGCCCCTAGGAAAGTGTGGTGGAACAGTGGTAGCAATAATCATTTATCTTTTCAATGCAAAGAAAAACCACATATTTTAACCTGCACAATTTTATATGCTGATGATTTACCAACTGCTCATGCATGCACCCTTAAGGGTAAAGTTATGAAAACTGTTGATAAATCTAAAGTGCATATTGAAGCACCTAAAAAGGAGAAAGTGTGTATATTGCCAAAACCAAAAGTCATAAGCAATGAAAAAAATATTTTACCATTAACTGTGACTAAACCTATTGGACCCAAATTCACTTGGGTACCAAAAACAAATTAAATGTTCATTGTGTACAGGGAAAAGTCAAAGGTAGTCAAATTTGGTTTCTAGACAGTGGCTGCTTAAGACACATGCCAAGAAACAAAGCCCTGCTTATAAAGTTCCAAGAAAAGGTTGGTCCAGTGATTTTTTTTGTTGATAACAAGAAACGAATGACTCTTGGTTATGATGAAGTAGCAAATAGGGATGTCTCATTTGAAGATATAACACTAGTTGATGGACTGAAGCACAATCTATTGAACATAAGTCAACTATGTGATAAAGGTTTCATCATTACTTTCAAAGGGGAACAATGCTTAATCTCAAAAGAAAGTGATGGGAAGCTGGTCTTATCAGTGATTAGGAAAATAGATCTCTACATTGCTGATTTTAGGTCAGTGGATGGAGAATTATGTTTCTACAGCAAGGCAATCCCTGATGAGAGCAGAATCTGGCATAAGAAACTCTCTCACTTGAACTATAAAACTATCAATGACTTGGTGAAGAGAGAGTTGGTAACTTGACTACCTCAAGTGGAATTCATACAAGAAGAATTATGTTCAGCATGCCAACAAGGGAAGCAAAGGAAATCATCCTTTGTCAGCAAGGAAGCCATAATGATCAAGGATCCTATTCAACTGCTTCATATGGATCTCATTGGTCCTATCAACATCATGTCAGTATCAAAGAAAAGATTTGTAGTGATCATTGTGGATGACTACACCAGATATACTTGGGTCAAGTTTCAACATGTCAAATCTGAAGTACCTCAACAAATCATTGACCATGTAAAGAAAGTGGAAAATGAGTCAAGGTCAGTGGTTAGAATTTTGAGGACAGATAATGGAACTGAATTCAAGAATGCAGCTGTTGATGTATTTTATGTTGAGAGAGGCATCAATCATACATTTTCTGCTCCAAGAACTCCTCAACAGAATGGTGTAGTAGAAAAGAAGAATAGAACCCTGATTGAAGCTGCAAGGACAATGTTAGCAGAGGCAAAGATTCCTACCTATTTTTGGGTTAAGGAAATTTTCACTGCTTGCTTAACCCAAAATAGGTCTTTGATCAACAAGGCTCACAACAGGACACCATATGAGCTAATGACAGGGATTAAAGCAAACATCAAGTTCCTATATGTTTTTGGATGCAAATGCTTTGTATTAAGGAACTTTGGTGAAAACTTAGGAAAATTTGATCCAAAGGCTGATGAAGCTATTTTCCTAGGTTATTCCCTGACATCTAAGGCCTACAGGGTTTACAACAAGAGACTTCAGGTGGTGATGGAGTCTATACATGTAACTTTTGATGATCAAGAGATTTCTGGACTTGAAGACCCTGGTTTTCATGAAGAGCTGAGATTTGAAAATGAAGATGATTCTATTGTCAAGAGAATGAAGCTGATGAGTGCAGAAAAATGGAGAAATTAACAATGCCTGAAGTCAATCCAAGCAACTTACAAGCCCCTTTAGCAGATGGAGTTAACCTCCTGGACAATAGGTCAGGGAATACTCCATCAGGGGATAATCCATCAGGGAATGCACCATTAGGGAATGCACCATTAGGGAATGCACCATTAGGGAATGCACCATTAGGGGATAACTTTAATCCTAATTTAGCATAAATTCATGGGGAGTTTCTTCAGAAGCTGGTAGCACAAACTTTAGGGGAGGAAATGATGATCATGCAAGCTCATCAAGATACGTTTCCAAGCCCAAATGGTGTAAGAGTCACATATCAGATTTAATCATTGGTGATCCAAATCAGAGAGTGCAAACAAGAAAAGCAACATCTAATGAATGCCTATATGCTTGCTTTCTTTCACAAATTGAGACAAAGAAATTTGAAGAAGCCATTCAAGATGCAGAATAGATCATGGCTATGCAGGAATAGCTAAATCAATTTGAAAGAAATCAAGTATGGAAGCTGGTGCCTAAACCCAAAGACAAAATTATAATAGGTACTAAGTGGATATTCGGAAACAAGATGGATGAAGCTGGCATTGTTATAAGGAACAAAGTAAGACTGGTGCAAAGGGTTATCTTCAAGAGGAAGGGATTGACTTTGATGAGACTTTTGTACCAGTGGCTAGACTTGAGGCTATAAGAATCTTCTTAGGCTATGCAGCACATTCAAACTTCAGAGTTTATCAAATGGATGTGAAAGTGCCTTTCTCAATGGGAAATTAGAACAGTAGGTGTATGTCCAACAACCACCTGGATTTGAAAGTTCAAAATTCCCAAATCATGTCTACAAACTAGATAAAACACTTTATGGACTGAAGCCAGCTCCTAGAGCTTGGTATGACACACTGTCAAAGTTTTTGGTGGATAACAAGTTCACAAGAGGTATCATTGACAAAAGAACATGTTCTTTAGATAGCACCAAGGTCATCTGATCCTGATTCAAATATATGTTGATGATATCATCTTTGGATCCACAAACACTAGACTGTGTGAAAAGTTCTCCAAGCTCATGCAAAACAAGTATAAAATGAGTTTGATGGGTGAATTGTTTTATTTCTTGGGGTTGCAGATCAAACAAGTCACTACTGCAAATTAAACAAGATCAAATATGTTATGAATGGATCCACTGAACTACATTTTGTACCAACAGACAAGCAGTTGGCAAATATCTTCACCAAGGCCCTTGTTAAAGCCACATTTATCTATCTTGTGGGAGAATTGGGAATGGTGAATTATGCAAGATAGATTTTGATCAACTTGCTAGAAACAAGCCAGAAAAACTGTTGGAGTAGTTCAAGTTATCAAGTAATTGAGTATTGGTATCTCTAACTTATCTATTAAATTCCTGATTGATATATGACTATATATGTTACATTATTTAAAAAAAAATATAGATATTATATATTTAATGTGTATCAGGATCAGGGTGTGTATACTTGTTTTGTGCATCGAGCATCAGTGTCAGGGTAAGTCTACTTGTTTCGTGCATCATACATCAGTGTCAGGGTGTATTTACTTGGTTCGCGTATCATCAGGGTCATGTTGTATGCTTTTGGTCGCTTCAGAGGATAATAGTTCATCAGGGCATTCTTTTGCCCCTGATGACGTGTCATCACAAGAACTGATCTGACACCCTGATGACGTTTCTTTAGGAACGGTTTTAAAAATAAAAAAGGAGGGTATTTATATTGTAAATCTCTCTCTTCCTGAAGTATCTCAAAACGTTTAATCTTTCTCTAACAATCGGCTCGAGTTTTCTTCATCTCTTTCTTGCTCACAGAAACCTTAGTTCCTAAAATCACTAACAGATTCAATGGGACCAAACACTATTCAACAACTTCCGAGGAATCTAGTGATTCCACCAACAAACTATGTGGGCTTCTCAGACATTGAAGAGGTAGATGTTTGCTTCAAGCCCATGATGACCTATCTACTCAACTTAGAGTATAGCAAAGCAATCTTTACCAAAATCCCCTGATGCCACCCCATCCATGTCATCTAAGGCCAAGGATCAAGCACCTTCTCCTATACTATATGGACCACCCACATTGGCTAAATCCCTAAGAGATGAAAGGCGCAAAAACCTGGTATTTTTGTTCTCAATAAAAAGCATAAATGTCAAGTCAAACAACAAAAGGGAAAAACTAATCATTGTACAAAAGAAGAATGGGTCGGAGCTCGCAGTCACTTCAAATTGGTTTAAGAGAATGGATGCTGAGCAATTGGGGCTAGACTTGAACTTAGTTTCAAAGACAACAATGCTGAATAGAGACTTGAGAGGGATGATTGAGAAGCTGAGGAAAGTCATCAATGATGAAAGAAGCTTGCCCACAGCCTTGGAAAGACCAATGAAGCTATTCTATAAAACAACTGGTGGGCTAGAGAAAAGTATAAGGATCAATGAAATTAATAGGCTTAACCTGGAGGAATCGATGCATGTTCTAAGCCAAATTTCTTACCACAAGAATGAACATGTCATCCAGTTTAGAATCCTGCTTATACAAAAGGTGCTAAAGGAGATTGAAGAAACTAGAGTTGATGATGGGATTGCAACAGTTGCAAGGGATGTTCCCTCAGTAAAAGGATTCAAAGAATATCCAAAGATGATCACAAGCCCCATGGGTGTTGAGTTTAAAAATTCAAAAGGGGAAATCGTCGTCTTTTACTGGTCACAACGTGCTGCAGCCAACCTGCAAGAAATTGGTTCAGTCCTTTAAGCTCTGAAATCCAGCAGGAATGTGAACATTGTCAACTTCAGAAGACTTCTTCAAAAGGAGCTGGAGCAGTTAAAGGCAGGAGGGGAAGACAATAGACTTAGGATTCCATATCAAAACCCATATCAAAGGACACAAGGCCTTGAAAATGACTCACAACCTATTGAATAAAGTCATCCATTGCCCTTTGTGTTTGCTCAACAAAAAGTGAATCCTGATGTCTAAAGTGTATATTTTGTAATAGGATTAGGAAATACTTGTACATTTGTTTTCTTAGTTTATATAATTATAGACTAGATCAATACACCTGCATTTGTTTACATCTTAATTTTGATCAATAATGGTTTTGACATCATCATTAGTACATTAATTAGATTTATGGTTATCAAATTGATAATCATAATCAATTAAATTATACATCTGTAAATACTTAAGGTGTTCTATAAACCTTAGTATATTTGCACAAGTTTTGTATCCACTGATGATTAACTTAGTCATCAAGGGATGAACAAATCTACACTAGACAAGTCATCAGTGAAAGTTTCAAAAGGGCTTGATAGTGTAGAGGGGATGTCTACTGTTACTTAAAAGCATTCGAGTATTCCACACATCAAATGTTTTAGACAAAGTTAACAAAGCATCAGTGATTACATATGTCAGGGAAACCCGTCAGGGGAACCTTTCAGGAGATGACAACAAAAGACCAACCCATCAGGGGAAGCCTGAAATACTGCATCAGGGGAACCCATTAGGGGAACTCATAAGGGGAACCCATCAGTGGAACTCATTAGGGGAACTCATCAGGGGAACCCATCAGGGGATGACAGTGACAGTCCAACCTGTCAGGGGAACTCGTCAGAGAAACCTATTAGTTGATAACAGTGAAAGTCGAATACGTCAGGGAAACCCTGTTAGGGGATGACATTGAAATATTAACCCATCAGGGGAAACCATCAGAGGGAATGATCAACATTGCATCAATGGATGCAAGAAGGTTTGAACGTCAGGGGATCAAGAAGCATTTGGCTAACCTTACAAACATAGATTAACTCAAGTTAAGCATGAAGCACTGATCAAGTCCTCATCAAGACTTGTCATCAGGGGATCCAGAAGCACTGATCAAGTTAACATCAGGGCTTGTTATCAGGGGATAGTTATAATTGTATACACTCGTCATCTGGTCTTACACATGAATCATTGAAGCTTGTTCAAGAAGCAAGAGATATAATTGAAAAGATATTTCTTGAAGTTTGGTGGTCTAATGACAACTCTCGATCATTAAATGCTTAAAGATCAAGGAATGAAAAAGAAGCAACAAAAGCCAAAAGCAGTCTGACACATAACTCTAAAAGGACGAATTATGGGACATACTGCGGCTAAGTTGAAAAAGCAGCACGTCTATGCATGTGGGTTCAACAACTAATCTTCTAAATATACAAAAAGTTTTCATTACACCAAACTAGAGTGAAGCACACAAAAACACTAGAGAGAAGCTTTGTAATAGATCTTTAGAGATATATTAAAAGAAATTAAGAAGCTAGTGAGTGTAAAAAAAAAAAAAAAGAAGTTGTAATTTTATTACAAAGAAGTTGTAACTCGTTACAGAAATTGTAGCTGTTTAATCACGTTTGTGATGAAATAGATTTCTAGAAAAACACCAAGTTTTAATACAACTATTTTAACTTGAATACTTGTGTGTTCTTTTTAAATTCATTATAGTTTCTCTAATCTTGTAGCTATTTCTGGTCGTGCTTAAAAAGTTTTTAAAGAGCAAAAAGTTTGTGGTGTTTGTATTCAACCCGCCATTCTACAAACACCTGAGCTTATTTTGTTCTAACAGGTTATCTTCAAGAGGAAGGGACTGACTTTGATGAGACTTTGGCACCAATGACCAGACTTGAGGCTATAAGAATCTTCTTAACCTATGCAACACATTCAAACTTTAGAGTTTTTCAAATAGATGTGAAAAGTGTCTTTCTCAATGGGAAGTTAGAACAGAAGGTGTATGTCCAACAACTACCAGGATTTGAAAGTTCAAGATTCCCAAATCATGTATACAAACTGGAGAAAGCACTTTATGGGCTGAAGCAAGCTCCTAGAGCTTAGTATGACACACTGTCAAAGTTTTTGGTGGATAACAAGTTCACAAGAGGTATCATTGACAAAACATTGTTCTTAGAAAACACCAAGGTCATCTGATCCTAGTTCAAATATATGTTGATGATATCATCTTTGGATCCACAAACACTAGACTGTGTGAAAAGTTCTCCAAGCTCATGCAAAGCAAGTATGAAATGAGTTTGATGGGTGAATTGTCTTATTTCTCAGGGCTGCAGATCAAATAGGTCACTGATGGGATTTATATTCATCAGACAAAGTATGCTAAAGAACTTCTCAAGAAATTTGACATGGAGGTCTCAAAAGTAGCAAAGACACCTATGGCCACAGCAACCAAGATTAACCTTGATAAGAATGGAAAGAAAGTTGCTCTCAAGGCTTATAGGGGAATGATTGGTTCTCTGCTGTATCTAACAGCAAGTAGGCCTAACATCATGTTTGCAATATGTCTTTGCGCAAAGTATCAAGCTAATCTAAGGGAGTCTCATCTGATTCCAGTGAAAAGAATTTTGAGGTACATCAAGGGCACTGTAGAGTTGGGACATCGGTATCCAAAGGAGTTTGGATTCGAATTACTGGGGTATTCTGATGCTGACTTTGGAGGATGCAGAATTGACAGAAAGAGTACAACAAGAAGCTATCAATTTCTTGGAGGAAGACTTGTATCTTGGTTCAACAAAAAATAACACTCAATATCAACATCTACTGCTGAAGCTGAATACATTACAGCTGGAAGTTGCTATGCACAAATCCTATGGATGAAAAATCAGTTATTGAACTATGGCTTAAATTTCAACAAAATTACAATTTTGTGTGATAACACAAGTGCCATTACAATTGCTGAAAACCTTATGCAACATTCCAGAACTAAACATATGGAAATCCAGTATCACTTTATCAGGAAACATGTCATGAATGACACAATTGAACTACACTTTGTACTAACAAACAAGTAACTAATAGATATCTTCACCAAAGCTCTTAATGAAGCCACTTTTGTCAATCTAGTAGGAGAGCTGGGAATGGTGAATTATAAAAGATGATGCTTGATTAGCTTGCTGAAGTCTTACCAGAAAAATTGTTGGAGAGTTCAATCTTTCAAGTTCTTAAGTGTTGGTATTTCTAACTTGTCTTATAATTTCCTGATAATTATACTGATACATGATTATATGTTTATGTAAATATGAATATAACAAAAAAAAAATTAATATATATATATATATGTTCTTTCTGTTTTGACAGGATGTGTATTAAATGTGGTACATCAGTATCAACATTTCATATGAAACAGGTATCACTTATACATTCTTTTAATGTCTTATTTCTTCTATTTCAACTACTATGGTAGAAACAATAACCAATTCTTTGCCTACCCAAATAGTATTATCAATTTCCAAACAACCACTCTCAATAACCCAACCCTTAGTCTCTCAAAAGACTGATGGTACTAATAAACCACTCTCTGAAGTAACCTCATCTATTAAGGGGGAGCAAAGTGAAAGGAGTGATTGGCTTGAAGAGAAAGAAGAAGAAGAGGAAAGCCATGAGTGTTATTCCTACATCAAACCGGGCAGTATCCTCCCAAAAGGATACTAACCTCAATAAGGAAATATACTCATCCCTAATTGTTTCCTCCCAACAAGATTCAATTATTGAATAAAGTCCCCAACCAGGGACACAATTGAGTGAGCACATACATTGACCATAGCCTCTGATGAAACCAACATCAGGGTCTCTGAGAGCCACTTGCGGATATCTTACATAGTGAGTGCACACACAACTTAATTTGTACATACTACTTCAATAAATACCTATACTTTTCCTTTAGTAAATACAAATCTCTTTTCCATTCCACTTCTGCTCAAATCACTTATGTGGACACAATAATAGAAGATACATTATTTAATTTGTCCACAGTTGTTGATAACACAGCCCATATGAGCCCAATTAGGACAAATTTATGTGAGGCTGAGAGAATACTTTGAGAAAAGAGGCAAGGTCAACCCATTGAGAGGACCTTGGCAAAAGGAGAGGAAAATAGTGATGCCTTAAAAGGCATAGAAAAAGAAGAGGTTGTGGGAGATAAGGATGAGATCCTTGTAAATAAAGAATATAGAGAAAATAAGTTCCTCCGTCACATTCCAACTCTCAACTTTCACTGATGATGCTGCCAAAAAGGGGGAGAAATCCCACAAAGGAGAAGAAATCCTTCAAGGGGGAGAAATCTTCTTTATTCTTCGAAAGGGGAAAAATCTTCAAAGTCATTGTCAGGGGTTGTTGTTGAATCAACCATCAGAGGATGTGACTACTGTTCCTACTTCAAAAGGCCAAGGACATTAGATGGAAAACAACTTCAAAAGGAGAAGGCTGTGGAGGAAGAGCAACAAGAAGAACTTAAACTTACTTGTATAGAGAGTAAAATACTTGTACATAATTATTCTTTGTATCTATACAAATACATTTATTCTTTAATGTCTTTAATTTTGTATTTTTTGGGTTTTGACATCATCATCAGTACATTAGTTAGATTTATGGTTATCAAACTGATAAGCATAAATAAGGGGAGATTGTTAGAGATAATCAGGGGATGACTTAGTCAGGGGAAGGCATCAGGGAATTACCTCGTCAGGGGAACCCATCAGGGGAAACACTCTTGTGTCCAGACCTTGGCAACAACATACCTCCCGACGAGTTTGGCAATGACTAAATATAACTTAGGAGATAGCTTATCTTGCAATGAGTTTGACGTTAGTCATTTTTATCCACTGACGACGAGTTTGGCGATGGCTAACACTGACTTTGGCGATAGTCATTGTTTATCCACTGACGATGAGTTTGGTGATAAATTAACTTGCTTGACGAGTTTGGCGATGACTTAGATTGCCTAACAAGTTTGGCGACAACAAAAGATCAACTCGTCAGTGGATCCCTTCGATGGATAACAAGTTGTTCATTACATCTGTGGATAAATGAAGCACTGATCAAGTCTCTATCAGGGCTTGACATCAATGGATAAAAGAAGCACTGATCAAGTTATCTTCAGTAACTTGTCATCAGTGGATCCAGAAGCATTAATCAAGTCGACATCAGGGCTTGACATCAGTGGATCGTTATGACCTAATTCACACGTCATCAGGACTTACATGCAGATCATTAATACTTGGCACGAAAGCAAGGAGTATAACTGAAAAGATATTCCTTGAAGTTTGGTTAACCTATAACACCGCTTGAGCATTAATTACATGCAGATCAGGGGATGAAAAAGAAGCAACAAAAGCCAACAGCAGTCTGACACAGCATTCCGAAAGGACCTTGATGTGATATATATGTAGCTATGTTAAAAAAATAGCATGTCCAACACATGGGTTCACCAACGAATCTGCTATACCTACAGAAAGAGTTGTTACACGAAAAACCAAACGAAAAAAACAAGAAGCCACACAACAAAAACTAGAAGGAAGCTTTGTAATAGATCTGTAGAGAAAAATTCAAAGAAAAGAAGTAGCTAGTGAGTGTGGAAAAAGAAGTTGTAATTTTATTACAGAGAAGCTGTAACTTGTTACAAAATTTGTAGCTGATTAATCACGTTTGTGATTACATAGATTTCCAAAAAAACCTCAAGTTTTAATACAACTATTTTAACTTGAATGTTTGTGTGTTCATTTTAATTTCAGTTAAGTTTTTCTTATCTTGTAGCTATTCCAGTCGGTGCTTAACAAGTTTTAACAAGGGCAAAAAGTTTGTAGTGTTTGTATTCAACCTCTCTTTCTACAAACACTTGAGCGTATTTTGTTCCAATAGATGTGGCATCACAGAATAGACACCACCACCTATTAACGTGTCATCAAAGGGAAATATTTTTCTTTGCCCATCGGAGATTGAAGAATCCTTCATCGGAGATTAAAGTTTTGTTCATCAGAGATTGAAGGATTGGTCATCGGAGATTAAAGCTTACGTCATCGGGGATTGGAACTAAAGAGTCAGAGACTAATGCTGACGTCATCAACGACTAACACAATACCTCGGAGATTAAAAGCTGACGTCACCAACGACTAAAGCCAAATCGGGGACTAATTAAAGAAGCCATCGGAGACTAGTCGAGGACTTAATCACTGATGGAGTTAGAGTTCAAATCAAAGAAGGAAAATCTTCCATGCACACGTAAACTTTATTGAAGACGTAGCTGACAAGGAAACTTGTTAGAAATCTTTCAATTGGAAAGATTGTATTTGATTTGAGTTAGGAAACTAGGTTTTTGGTAACTTAGTTTTTAGAAGCTGTAATTATAAATTATATAATTGGAATACGAAGAAAAAAGAAGAGAATTTTCATAGAGTTGTATTCTCTCAACATACAGAATAGAAGCTGACGATCAAAGCTTGTTTTGATTGTTAGAAAACTTGTAATCAATTGTTAAATCAAATAAAGGCAATTGTTTATAGAGTTTTGATTGTGTTCTTTATATTCCGCAGAAAAGTTTAATTTCTTAAAGAACAGTCAATCGAAAAGAATTCAAAGAACTTGTATTCAACCCCCCTTTTACAAGTTCTAGGCCATCTCACTGGGAAAATAATAAGGAATGTCTTCCACGTAGATCAAGATATTATTGAAGACGTAGCTAGTAAGGAAACTAACCAGAAATCTGTTCCTAATCAAAATGGAAAGATTGTGTTTGATTCGAATAAGGAAGTTGAATCATTATTGATTTAGAATAGGAAACTGAGTAATTCAGTTTTTGAGAAGCTATAATTAGGTTTACAGAATTGAAATTCGAAGCTATATAGAATTCATAGTTTTGTATCTTTACTATACAGAAAAGAAAAGAAGCTAACGATCATATTGTTGTGACTGTTAGAATTTGTATTCAATTGTTAAAATCAATAAAAGCAATTGTTTATAAATTGATTTGAGTTCTTGTTCTTTATATTCCGCAAGAAAGTTAATTTCTTAAAGAACAAGTAAACGAAAAGAATTCAAAGAACTTGTATTCAATCCCCTCCCCCCTTCTACAAGTTCTCGACTATCTCACTGGGAAAATACTCCTACAGTCTCTGATGGTAGTATTTGATAGAATACTACTACAGGTACTTGTATAATTACAAAATCTAACAATTCTAAGTTTATACATCATCATCAAATGCTATAATTCCTAACACAAGACAAAGGCAAGGGCATCTTGGTTGCAGAACCAAAGAAGAAAAAGTCCATTCAACCAAGACAGCCAAAACTATTGGGTGATATCATGAAAAATGCTCATTTTCCCACTCCAATGGAGTTGATAGTTGATGGGAAAGTAGAGCTAGTTTATCCTCAAGAGCATAAACTAGTTGAAGTTGATGCACTGTATGCTCAGCAATTACAAAGAGAAGAAGAGATGGCAGCAGTTAGGGAGGAATAAGTAGCAAAGAAAAATGCAACAATCAAAAGAACAAGAGCTCAAAAGTCTGCAGAGACTAGAAGGAGAAATAAGGAGATTGAGCAAGCTGAAAATAGTGCCAGAAGGAAGCTAGTGTGAGTGATCCTCAAAAGGAATCTGAAACTACTTCATGACTGTGTTTGAAACTCAAGGATCCAAATCTGTTCTAAGTAGTAAAAGGACAGAGAGATTCTGCGCCTAAATAAACCAATCCTCGAGAATAGGTCATTCAAAGATCTGGAGTGGTTGCTGTCTGTTGTACCTGAGAATTCTCTGCTAAATTTGGAATTCAAAAAACAGATCCAGAAGGAACTTGAAGAGATGGAAAAACTGTTTAACTACTACAAGTTTAAACTCCTATATTTGCTTTTAGATTATTTTATGAGAATTTTTATGGAAACATATTTTTCTTTTACTATGACAAATAGATCAACAAAGAAAGCCTAGGTGAACTTGAAGGATTCATCACTTTATTCAAGGATTCAATTGATAAAAATGAGATCAAGTTCAAGAAGCTGCTAGAAGAGAAGGTCAGAGAAATCAACATGAAGAAAAGAAGTTAGAGGTTGCAGCTGAAATTTTATTTCAGAATAAGAAGTCAGACTTAAAAGATTTAAACCTGAGTTTTGGTTAAACTGAATTTTAATATCAAAGATCTTAGTTCAGGTACATTTGTAGTTAATATATTCTTTAAATTTTTGTTTCAAAGTTATTTATGTAATTTTGGGTTTGACATCATCATCAACCTTGATTTATTTTTATCACTTTGATAATCATAAATAGGGGGAGATTGTTAGGTTTTATAATATTTGATGATGATTTTACTTAGAATACTTAGAAATACAAATGTACAGTTAGTGTTAGTTTATAGCAATTGAGTTTTTGTAGTTGTTAGTTTACTCTTTGATTGTTGTAATATATTTTTATAAGAGAGTAATTTAATGTGTATTGTAAAAGACTACCAAAACTGCATTGGTGAATTCAACAAAGTCAGGGATAATATTTAGTCTATCAGGGACTAACTGCCAAAGATAGAAGATTTATAAGATAGTCAAGTCTGTTAAAGACTAAGGCCAAGCTTATTGGAGACTAAAGAATAAGCCTATCAGAGACTAAGTTAAGCTTGTCAGAGACTAAACTTTAAGCCTATTGGAGACTAAGTTAAGTCTGTCAAAGACTAACCTTACTCGACCAGAGACTATTGTTGAACCCATAAGAGACTAAAGTGAAGTTTAATCTCTGATGCAATACAGTGAGAACTACCTCCAACATTGTAATTATGTTGTCTAACTATAGATGCAAAATTTAATTTAAATGTTAAAATTAAAGGAAAAGATCAAGAAAATATATCAAGATAAAATGGATGACCTCAGACTATGCAAGCAAAGAAAAGCTCAGACGAAGCGAAGAAAGAAAAGGTGAAAAAACAGATTTTTCTGAAATTTGAAAAAACCCTAATACTAACTACCAATACATTCTATCTATACTTCTTTGTTTTTAATTAAAAGCATATTTTACATGCTCGCCACTAATAGTGGCATGGTTTTTTTTTTTTTAATAACCGCCACTATTAATGGCGTGGATCACAAATATTCACCCTTTATAGTGACGATTATAGGGGAAATTTTTTTTACAACTATTCGATTATTAATCCAACAGTGTGAAATGAGTTAGTTATGAGAGATAAATAACTAATGCAAACTATGGATCATCCTCATATACATATATATATATATATAATTCTATTTATAATATATTTTTCTATTTTTCTCTCTCTAAACTCTCCTCTTATCTACAAATGGAGGCTCTCATCATATTTATAAGGAGGCAACCCTAATTGTAAAGTATAGTCAACATTATTAGCCATTGATCTTCAAGATGATCCAATGGATAAGTTTTGTCCTTTATATTTATTTTGGACTCTTCTTTTGGGATTTCCTCTTTACTTCTTTTTTCCACATGGGCTTCCATTACTTTTGTTTTTGACTTATCTTTTTGGGCTTACAATGAAACCTACACAACAAAATAACTATTTAATAAGAATTTTTAGTAATAATTTTAATTTAATAATACCTATAATAAATAATAATAATAATAATAATAATAATAATAATAATAATATCAATCAACATAAATATAAAGTTCTATTTTATTTTTATTTATTATTTTTATTTGAGGTGTCTACACCAAGCACAAGTTCTATGTTTCATAGTTGTATATTTGTATAAAGTAATTATAAAAGTTAAAACTAATTTATATATTTTAAATTATTGTAAATAGTAATAATATTTGACTTATCAATGTAATTAGTTTTTTTTTAAATATTTTATAAGTACTTTTTAAATTATTTGAATATATATTTAATAAACATTTTTTACATAATTTCTCATAATTATATATTTTAGTACATATTTTAATAAAATTTTATTACAATAAGAAGTTAAGAATTTAGAAATTTACATAAATTGATTTATTACATAAAAATTGTAGTTAATTACAAATTAAATTTTAATTGGATAAATGATTTTAGTTTGAATTTTTTTAACTCATTCAGAATTGATTTTATTGAATGTTAAACCGAGTTAGAATGGTGATAAAATTAATTTAAACATTTATTTAAAAGATTTTTGATAAAATATTTGTTAGGATTTTTATATACAAAGAAAGATAGTAAATGATGAAAAGGGATAACAAGTTTTACATTACCTTAAGCCAAACATTTCAAACAACTTTATCTATGTGCTAAAGTGATAAGAAACCCTCAAGTTGGGTGTTTTCTTATATTCATTTAGGCCGAGTAAAAATTTGCAAATGTCATTGTATTTGTACCTTATCCGCAAAATTCACACGTGAATGCAGTACGGTTATGTGATGAAATTTTTATTTTTAATATCTACACTATTGTGGATGCGATTATAGATATGCTTAGGGCCCGTTTGATTAATTATTCGTTTTCATTTTTTTGTTTTCATTTAAAACGAAAACGAATAAATATTTTCGTTTTCACTTAAAATGAAAATAAAAATGTGTTTGGATGAACTTTTTTCGTTTTAAAACAAATTTGGTATTAAATAGAATAATTATTAAATTTCAAATTATATGTAAATGTACATTATTTTAATATATTATAATTATGTAATACGTAATATATTACATTATTATTAATTATTTTATGTAAAATAAGTTATTGTAATACAAATAATATATTAAATGATATTTTATACTCTATATAATATTATTTATACATATATTGTTTAAATTATAGTTCAATATTAACACAAAATATTAATATTATAGTATAAATAATAATATAAAATATTGTATTAATATCTAATATATTATATATAAGTTGTTGTATATTTATTGTAATATTGTAAATATATTTTAATTATTTATTAAAATATATTTTAATAATATAATAATTTTATTTGATTATTTTAATATAATTTAATTTTTTTTAAATAACTATAAATTTTTATTTACTTATAATTTTAATACAATATTACATATACTATAATCTTTAAGTATATATATTTTAATTTATATGTATGAGTTATATTATACGGAATAGATTATATATTTTATATGTTTTTTATATTCTAAATCGATAAAGAATTTCACATTATTGCAATATATATGTATATATGTGTATATATGTGTGTGGGTGTGTGTATAATAGTATATTATATATATATTTACACACACATAAATAAAGTAGTATATTGTATTTTGATCATTCTAAAATTTTGTGAAAAATGAAAATGAAAAAAATAAAAACACTTTTTCTGTGTTTTCAAAAATGAGTGTCAAAATAAAAATATCTTAATTTTTTTTAAAACAAAAATATTACCAAACAATACAAAATGATGTGTTTGTTTTCAAAAAGTAAGACGAAAACAAAAACGAATAAGCAATTAATACATATTACATATTACATTTATATATCACATTTATAGATAATATAATTATAATTTAATATTAAAAAATTAATACATATTACAAATCATATTTTAATATATTAAAAAATATAATATTAAAAAATATTAATACTATTAATGTAATATTAATATATATATATATATATATTATATCATATATAATATTATATATATATATATATATATCACATTTATATATAATAATTGTAATATAGTATAATATTTATATAATATAATACAATTTACAATGATATATATTAATACTTTATACTAATATATTAATTAATCACTATAATATATGGTAAAAATATTTTATTTAACAAACATTTCTATCTAACTATAAATAAATTATTACTTTTATATTGAATAAATATATAATATATTAATATAAATAAAATATTTATATATATATATATATATATATATATATATATATATATATATATATATTGATAGATGTAGTAAAATAGAATTATAGAATATTATAAAATAAGATAAAATAATATGATAGTTATGATGAATTTGAATAGTGATATTATAAATTTAAGTATTCATTGTTCACAATCATCAAACTAACTTTAAAATAGGAATACAAGTGCAACTCAATTTTTTTTTCATTTTTTATCTAAACTCTCTAAATATAAGAAAGATGATTGAGTTTAGCAAACTACTGTAAGTGTTCTTATGGGAGTATTATGAATAGGAGGGAGAAACATATAATGACTTTATAAAATTATAATATTAAATCTTTATAATTATTTTTCCTATTTTCACCCAATTAAATTCTTACTCTCTCTCACACACACTTTTTAGTTTAAAACTCTATTTCTATTTTATTTTTTCTCCTTCAAAGACTTTGTACACAATATAAAATTAATTTGGATAATATACACGAAAGTGAACTTACGTTGAAATATCAGTTTCCAAGTTTCCATTAACAAAAAGTGACTAAACGTGCAACATGACTTTTTTTTCAAGTCCTACCCCTTCCATTTCTAATTAGATGATATTTATAAAAATAAAAAAATCTGATCATAGTTGATCTATGTTTGATTTAAAATGTATATTATTTTATAAATACATATATATGTATATATATATATATATATATATATATATTTAAGAAAATGATTATAACATAATTTATACAATCTACAACAAGATTTAATTTATATAATTATACATTTATAAATATAAAAGTATAATATTAAATGTAAAGAATAATCAAATTGACTAGAATAAATTTTTAGGTGACAATTATTCTGAAACAGATGGAGTAGATAATATAACTGTAATATTCATAACTTAAGAAAATGGACTTTAAGGGAGGGAAATAACCTACATTGTATTGTTCGTTCTTCATGTTGTTGTCTCAATTCTATTTCTGGACCTTTGTGTTAATAAAAGTGTCGGTACTAACTAGATCAACATTATGTTTGTGAATTTTCTTTTAAAATAAAAAAGAAAAGGTGTGAAAAAATTTCTTTTCTATCCATTCATCGTGCGTGTGACTTATTAAGAGGTTAGAAAAACAATGACTGAAAAATATGAGCAAATTTTGTGCTAAAGTTTCCTCCCCTATAATGACATGATTTGAATTAGAAAAGAAAATTAGAAGAGTAATAGTTTTTTGTTTTCTGTTTTGTCCTCTACAGTTACATGTCATGTTAATAAATTAAAATGATAAAGTTGTAAAAAAGAAAAAATCTTCTATTCTTTTCTTTTATAAATTCAAAAACAGCATATCAAGAAGAATATTAAAGTTTCTATTCTATTTTTTCTATTATAATTAAGTTTATTTCTTTTATCCAAAACTTGGAAACATAGTACAAATGGCAGCGATGCAACATGACTTTTTTCATATGGTCCCAAACGCCCAAAACAACTCAACAGAGAATTTCTTATTGTTGACGTCATAGAACAAAAGGGTTGGGTTGGTGAGAAACAATAATAACCATTATTTACTCGCTTCTCAAGTACAATCATATCACTAGTCTTTGAGTCGCTATCTGTCAAGAAATCAATTGTTCTCGAATGAGCTCACTCGTTTTGAGATACACGTAGCCAAATATACTCCCTCGCTTCAAAAAATAAATAATAATAATAGAATAAAATTTGTTTCAAAAAAAATAATTTTTATATAAATTTTTTATTATAATATCATATTTTTTAAAATTTGTCATTACAATCTTTTTAGATGAACTTTAATTTGACACTCGTAACAAATTTAATGTGAAAAACTTAATATTTATACATGTAATTCTTAATTAAATATGCAAAATTAAAAATCGTCAAAAATTCAAATATTGCTATATTATTTTTTTAGCATTGTCAAATAGAGAGTATCTTTTTTAAGGTTTTAAAAGTTTTTATGAAAAAATAATAATATTAAATTAGTATACTTGACAACTTACAAATAAATAGATCAAAAAATAAAATATCAATTGACCAGTGGAGTTAATTGTATAATCTATATCTTTAATTAATTTATCTATCTATCCATCGATAAAACTATAATAGAATCAAAATGGCTTGAGATTCGCTCAGATTTGATTAGAAAATTAATTGGCTCGACTCAAGTTTGATATAAAAATCAATCAAACTTAATATCCTATTTAAAGTTTAATAAGTTAAACGAGTAGAATTTGAGCATAAAAATACTTGCTCAAATATATTTGTGAGTAATTTGATTACTTTTTTTATACTAAAATATTATAACATATACCAAGATTTTAGTGTCAATTTTGTCCTAATAAGTTCTTTAAGTATAATATATGTTGTATAATTTATTTTAGTAGTGTCAATTTTGTCCTAATAAGTTCTTTAAGTATAATATATGTTGTATAATTTATTTTAGTAGTGGTGTTCGTAAGTAAAATAATTGGCAAAATTTCGTTTCTC
Organism: Centella asiatica; assembly: GCA_014636745.2. Classification (NCBI taxonomy): domain Eukaryota; kingdom Viridiplantae; phylum Streptophyta; class Magnoliopsida; order Apiales; family Apiaceae; genus Centella; species Centella asiatica. The sequence continues at coordinate 28,036,319 of CM025785.1, read as the reverse complement.
TCCTTCTAAGTTTTTGTCAACTTTCAATGTCATCCATTTTCTTTCAATTTCATCACTTAAGTCCTCCAAATCTGCTTTTAACTTACATATATGATCCTCTCACTCAATTTTGTAAAACAACATAAATATTTTAAGGACAAAATTGTCATTATAGTATTAATCTAATATATACAAATATAAACATACATTATAAATGCATAAATACCTATATACAATATTTCAATCAAAATAAAAATAGTATAAACATAAACTTAAACAATAATAAGCAATAACAAAAATAAAATACCAACAGGGAAAGTAATAAATAAATAAAAATTTAATGTTAATAAATAAAATACTTATTATATTACAAATACATATATATGAGCACAAGTTGTGAGTGTGAAAATTTTAAACAAATATGAATATAATTTAAATTTAATATGAATTTGTAATTTAACAAGTATCTTTTTCTTATTAATTTTAGATTTTTATTTATATTTACGTTCAATATTGTAGATTTATTTTTGTTTATCATGTAGTGAATTCTATACCTATATCTTTTTATTTAAATATTTTTATATAAGTTTGTATTTATTTATAATGTATGTTTATAAGTATATATCATAATAATACAAAACTGACATTTTTACCCTTAAAATGTCACATGAAATGCACATGATGTTTATTTTTTCACAAAAATGAGGGGAAGGAATAGATATGTAGCCTTAAAAAGACTTGGAGGGTTAAAGTGAAGAAATTGAAAGAAGATGGATGTCATTGAAAGTTGACCAAAACTTAAAGGGAAGGAAGTGAAATTTTACCTAAAATAATGTTAAATATATAAAAAATGTGTTAGAAAGTGTGAAAACTTATATAAATATAAATTATATTTTGTATAATTTCTATAAATATAAATACTCGCAAGTAGTTCGTGAGTAGCTCGAATTCGACTAGTGTAAAATCTGAACACTAAAAAATATTTGGTTTAATACTCGAGTTCAAATTTGAGTATCGTGAATTTAATTAGAGTCAAATATGAGTACACTAGTATTCGTTCATATTCGACTCGTTTACACACTTATCCACAAATATATAATACTCCCTCAATTCCACAAAAACAATAATATTTAGACTTTTGATAAATATTAATTTTGCATATTTGATTAATAATTATATGTACAATAATAAGTTATTCTCATCAAATTTATTATGAATGTCCAATTAAATATAAGATGACAAGATTGTCACGATAAATTTTAAAAAATATAACATTATAATAAAAAAAATTATACAAATGTTATTCTTTTTTTTTAAAACAAAATTTATCTTTTAATGTTGCACGTTTTTCAAAACTGAGGAAATATGTAGTATCTTCACAAAACTGTTTAACGGAGGAGTTAATTGGATATTAACGTGAGTAATTCGCTTCAACATTATTCAATCGGTACAATTCAATTAGAGATTAACACTTTGATTAATTTTTATAACCTTTTGTCAAAAAAAATCGAATCAGATTTAGATATTGTACTTGTAAATTTCTCACCAGATAACATATTCTTGGTATAAGATACAAGTGTGAACTGTACTGGACTTTTGGTATTAAATTTAGGAAGTTAAAGTATTATTTTCACATCATTTTTTATTCGTTTAATATGTGTATCTTAGTTTTATGCACACATGATACAATATTTTACCAACAAAAAATGGACTCTATGTATGAAAAATACAAAAAATAAAAAATAATTTTTTTTTGTTGGAATAACAATTTCTTGAGTATACATCCAATTGATTATGAGACATCGATCGTGACATTGTTAGGAAACGTGCGCCGATGAAAGGAAAAAAGTTTTTGAAAATTATTAAACTTAAAAAGTAAGTAAAAAGGTGCATGACCAACCCGGATTTCGGGGGCACATGAGAGTATGAAAGCTAATCTTCTTTTAGCTAAAGAAAGCTAAGTCTAATTTATGCGATGAAGTAAAATAAAAATAAAAATTATTGGAGAAATTCTCAAGAAATAACATATCTTTGTAAAAGCCTTAGACGACATTAAAGATATTTCAACTTCAGCAGCTCGAGACTATAATATATTAAGGTTGCGTTTAGTTAAATAAAATAAAATAACATGATAATAGAATGAATTTTACACTATTTATTAGTTTATTTATGTATAACGTTAATTCATTTTTACAAGTTTATGTGTATTTTTAAATCCACCATTCAAAATGGAGATTATTCATTCCATCAGAACCAAAATTTTATACATAATGTCATTTCTCCATTTTCATACTCTTCTCACAATTTTTATGATTTTTGTTTTTTATCTACCATTTCATTCTCATATAATTTTATTTCGTCCAACTAAACGCAATTTAAATGTAAATATCAATGATTAGTTGTCACTATGTTTCAAACAAGTACATGACTTAAAATGTAACATACATAAAATAAATATTTCAAAAAAAAAAGGATATAAAATTACCGCAAAATGAAGTTGAAAAAGACATATGTATCGATGTATGAATGTATCCTTAAAAGCCATAGATCTCGTTTGTTTCAGATTTAGTTTTAAAAATTTTAGATTTTGATAATGCAAATTATATTGTCAGAATCTCTAATATTCAGAATTTAAACCGAAACAAACAAACCCATAGTAAGAACATTCATAGCAGAAGAAACCGAATAATCAGTAAAATCTCTATTATACTGAACATGAAATAATTAAACCCTCATAGTAAGAGCATTCACAGTAGAAGAAACCAAATAATCAGTAAAATCTCTATTATACCGAACATGAAATAATTAAACCCTCAAATATGATCCTATACTGGTATCTATATATTAAGTTCTAACAACAGACTCTGAATAGAAAAACTGGATATCAATAAAATTACTATTCATCATCAGTAACAGAAAAAATAATTATTTATTAGTTCAGCTAAAGTGTGGAAAGAAATGCTACATATTTTTTTTATGATATACTATAGAAATTAGAAAATTTGGTGTAGATAAAGATAGATATTCTGTAAATGTGTAAAAAGTAATGTTTAGTTCTATAAAATAGAAAATTTATTAAGAGAAATTAGTGTGATTTAAATGATGAAATTAAACCGTTTATTATGTCAATAAAAAAATTAAGAAAAAAATTGTAATGATGATTGATGTTATAGAAGACCTAATAAATTCTTAATTTCTATATCTGATACTCAAAACTTCATGTTCGTGGAATAGGGATTCCACCAAACCTAATAACTGCCATGGCTTTCCAATTTAGGAAGTCACTAGAGAGAAGGGGGATGAACGGGCAGAGTAAGCAATAATTATTCGATTAATCAATTCGCTTGGACGTAATTAATTTGGAATAAGCGTTGAATAATTGCCGTCATTTCGTCGAGATTTATCGATAACGATAGATTAAGCTTCAAAAACAGGTGGAGATTTTGTCCAAAATAAGTTGAGCTATTATATATAAAATCCAGAAATTGTGATAAAACTTACAAAAATGATGTTGATATGGTAGCGGTAGCACTCCACTAGCCTACAAGCCAGCCAACCGCTTTAATTAGCTTAAATAAGATTGGATTAATTTCGGCCACATGTGGTGATACATATATTAGACAGTTAAGCTTGTTGTGCTGTCATTAGTAACAGTCTAACTGTAGCTTCTGTGGCCCAATCACCTTTCCTATGGGACGGGACAAATTGAATACATTACATTACATTACAAGTACTCATAACATATATATATATATGATTTGAAATCTTCTAGCTTGCTTTGAATCTCATCTGGTATCATATTTTCCCATACGATTATCACGTTATCTTAGATTTTAAATTTTTTTATAAAATTTTTTTAAAAAGATTCACATGTTATTTATAAAAAATAATGATACGAAATTTTCGTGATTATTTTTATCATAAATTAATTTGATACAAGAGATGAGAATAGAGCACGAGAGATTTTAATAATTTTTTTTATCGAGAGTCATATAAATTAACATGATATATAGGACATGAGAATAATTAAAGATTTAATCATCTTTGCATAATATCGTTAGTATTATATGCTTATGTGTCGATACGCGTTAGGCCGTTGCAAAATCATTTCATAACAAGTCATTTTTGGATAGTTGGAGGTGGGTTTTTTTTTTTTTTTTTTTTTTTCCTGTTTGTGTATTATGCGTAATTTAGACGGAATGGTTCACAGAATCGATAATATAGGCCTTTTTTTTTTTTTTTTTTGATGAGATGCAACGACATATACGATTTGTGAACATGTAACTTTCTTCTATGTTGATTTGCACAAGGAGTCTCATTTCTTTTTCTTTTTTCTTTTTTTAAGAAAAAGATGTGAGAATTGAAGACTTCTTAAACTCAGAAATCTCATGCAATAATATAAGTACGACTGTATCGAATCTCATTTCCAACTTTCTTCGGATTTTGTTTGAAGTTCAGTGAGTCCAATCGTAATTTTTATGAACTCTTAAAGATTTGGCATTTCCCAAGAGTGAGAACAAAAGAAAAGAAAAGAAAACGGAGTGTTTTTTTGTCCTCCAAAATTTCTTAATTATGGACCGGATCAATATAACGTACTTCATTTGTTTCATAATAATTGACATTTGACTTTTTTACACGTAATTTTAAGTGAATCTTTTTATGTTGTTAAATATTTTATTTAATTTTAAAAAAGCTTATGATAAAAAAATATTTTAAATAAGAATTAATATGAATAAAAATGTTATCATATAAAAAAGTTTACCTAAATTTAGGTACAAAAAAGTCAAATATCAATCTATTATATATTTAAAAAGCAAGAACATATTTTTTTTATGTAATGGTTCCGTACTTTGTCTTTCTAATATTACTCTCTTCAAAAAAAATTTATTCCATTACTATTCTTTACTAATCCACTTCTACTTTCATCAAATACTCCTAATTCGCTTCACTTTTTTCAATTCCTAATCCTCTTAGGAATAACGAAATTCATAATTATAGAATTTTAAAATAAAACAAATGAATATAATATAATAAATAACTTTATATGCATGACTAATGAAATTATGGACAAAAAATCAAATGTGATATTTGATATTTTAACGTAATTATCATACCTATTTAAAATTAATTCCATGAAATAAATACAACAATTTTTAAGTGTATAGTAAGTAATTTTGAAGTATATATTATCATAATTAATTATTTTGAGTATATATATAAACACTGTTAGTGCAATATAAGCACAAGTGTTTGTAGAAGGGGGAGGGGGGATGAATACAAACACCTGAAACTTTTCGCTCTTTTAAACTTAAAAACGCTTACTGGAAAACAACTGCAATAAACAGAAAAACTATAAGAAATGAACACGCAGATTCAAGTTAAAATAGTTATATTAAAACTTGGGGTTTTTCTGAAAATCTGTATAAACACAATTGTGATTTACAGCTACAATTTCTGTGAATAAAATTCACAGCTTCTCACACTCACTAGCTTCTAACTTTCTTTGAAATATTTCTCGCAAGATCTATTACAAAACTTCTCTCTAGTGTTTGTGTGCTTCGGTGTTTGTTTGATCTGTTTGAAAGATTCAATCTCTGTGTGTCTTTGCTTATATGTTGATCAGTGGATGAAATCACGTGCTTGAGACGTGCTGCTTTTCTCAACTTAGCCGCAAGTATGTCACATCGTAGCCCTATGTGTCAGACTGTTGCATGTTTTGTTGCTACCTTTTCTTCCCCTGATCTGTGAGCATTTAATGCGCGAGAGTTCTCATTGGATCAAGAACAAACTTCAAGAAATATCTTTCTAGTTGATATTTCTTGCTTCTGTAACACGTTACGTTGATTTCCGTGTAAGTACAGATGACGAGTGCATACTGTCATAACGATCCACTGACTACCAGCCCTGATGGACTTTGATCAGTGCTTCTGGATCCCCTGATGCTTATTGACTGGATCAGGGCTTCAACCTTCACTTGAGATTCACTTAGTGCTTCTTGACCTTGATGGTTATGACTGATGGCATACACTCATGACTTCTACTGATGTCATGTTGGTCATTCCTCCTGACGGGTTACCCTGATGGGTTGGCCTGACACTGACATGTCCTGAAGTGTTTCCCTGACGGGTTGGTCTACCTACGTCATCCCCTGACAGGTTTCCCTGATGAGTTCCCCCTGATGGGTTCCCCTGACGGTACTTAATCAACGCAACTTTGTTTAGAATATCTGATGTGCGAAACACTTTGACTGTTAACAAGTAACATCAGACATTCTTTTTCACTTTGTCAAGTCCTTTGGATGTTTCTGTTTTCTGACTTGTCTTGTGAAGTTATTGACCATCCACTGATGAATAAGTTCATCATCAGTTGATGCAAAACATGTGGTGATCTTAAGGTTTATAAAATACCTTAAGTATTTACAGTTGCACAATTTATTACATAATCATCATCATCATCATTTAACTCTAACAATCTCCCCCTATTTATGTTTATCAATTTGATAACCATAAATCCCTAGATGCACTGATGATGATGTCAAAACCAATACTAAATACATGAAAGAATTTTGAATGAACTAATAAAAGAATTTCTGTACAAGTATTTTCCTATAACTATTACAAAAAGAATGTTGTATTAGACATCAGGATCCCTTTTCCTTTTTGCTGAGACAAAGGACAATGGATGACTTGATTCCATCGGTTGGGAGTCACTTCTAAGGCCTTGTCTTCTTTGATCTGGGTTTTGATTAGGAATCCTTAGTTTGTTGTCTTCTCCTCCTGCTTCAAGTTGCTCCAGCTCCCTTTGAAGAAGTTTTCTGAAGTTAACAATGTTGACATTGCTGCTGGATTCCAAAGTTTCAAGGACAAATTTTATTTCTTGAACATTGGCTGCAGCAAGTTGTGACCAGTAGAAGGTAATGATCTCCCCCTTTTTATCTTTGAATTGAACACCCATGGGGCTAGTGATCATTTTTGGATATTCTTTAAATCCCTTCACTGGTGGCACATCCCTTACTGCAGTGTTCCCATCATCAGCCTTGGTTTCTTCAATCTCCTTCAATACTTTCTGAGTCAGCAGGAATTTGAACTGGATGACATGTTCATTTTTGTGATAAACTATTTGGCTTAGAACATGCATCGCTTCCTCCAGGTCGAGGCTATCAACGTCTTTGTTCCTTATGCTTTTCTCTTGCCCATCAGTGGATCTATAGAATAATTTCAGTGGTCTTTCCAAGGCTGTGGGCAGGCTCCTTTCATCGTTGATGGCTCTCCTCAGCTTGTCGATCATCCTCCTTAAGTCTCTATTAGCCTTTGTAGATTTCGAGATCAGGTTTAGGATCAGTCCTAATTGTTCAGCATCCATTCTCCTAAACCAGTCCATTGTAACATTGAATTCTAACCCACTCTTTAGTTGTACTGTTATCAGCTGATCCCTTTTATTGTTGAACCTGCCATCTATACTTTTTATGGAGAACATAAATGTCAGGTTTTTGCGCCTTTCTTCTTTGAGGGATTCAGCTAGAGTGGGTGGACCATATTCTTTGGTAATAGGAAAAGGTGTTTTGTCCTTGGCTTCAGATGACTTAGGTTTGGTGGCATCAGGGTCTTCGGTTTTGTCTTGATTTTTATCCCTTGATGCACCTTTAGGGTTTTGAGATCTTTTTGGCTGAGGTTTCCTGGAGGTCCTCGGCCTGTCACTCTTCTTCTTCTTTACTTCCTCCTGTTCCTTTGCCATTTCCCTCTCTTCATCTTCTTGAAGTTGCTGTGCAAATAGTGCATCAGCTTCCACTAGCTTTTTATCTTGAGGGTAGACCAGCTCCACTTTCCCATCAATTACAGCTTTAACAGGTGTTGGAAAGTGGGTTGTCTTCATGGCATCTCCAAGTAGCTTAGGCCCTAATTGAGTATTGGATTTCTTCTTTGGTTCCTCAATCAGGATACCCTTGCCTTTATCCTTGGGTTTTGGAGCAGGAACAGGAGCAGTCACATCCCCTGATGGTTGACTTGAATTCTCAGCAACATCCCCTGACGACTGCTTGGTTGATTTCTCCCCCTTTTTGACAGCATCATCAGTGGGAGTTGAGAGTCGAGATGTGACTTGAAGAACTTGTTGCAAAGTGTCAGCCATGGAATGTTGCAGAATTTTCATGTTGGTCAGTTGGGAAGTGAGATCAACAAGCTTCTTGTCTACAGTGTCAGCTTGTTTCTTTATCCGGAGTAGAGTCTAGCTGGTGACAAGGGAGTCGACAACTTGCTGTACATTTTGTATCTTTGATGAAAAATGTGTATACAATTTTTGATTTTCTATATCTATTGACTGACCAATCATGATCTGTGACTTTAACACTTTGATCAAGATGGGATCAGTGGTCCTAGCTAACTCTTGCTTTAACAACTATACAGTGTCCGACATTTGATTCTGTTGAAAGTACAAATCAACTCCGATGAACTGGGAAAAATCATCTTGTGGAGCATCGTATTCATCACTTTCAGAGGTAGAAGTAGTATATACAGTAACTGTGTTTTCTCTCTGTTCTTTATTTTCAAGGATCTCATCCTTATCTCTCTCATCCTCTCCTTTTTCTTTGCCTACTAAGGCATCACTCTCATTCTTTCCTTTTTCTTTGCCTACTAAGGCAGTACTCTCTTGCTCTCCTTTTGCCAAAGTCTTCTCAAAGGATTGACTTTGCTTCTCTGCACTAAGTATTCTTTCAGTCTCACTTAAAATTGTCCTAGAGGGGCTCCTATGGGCTTGGAAAGCATCAACTATGGCCAGTTCAAATGATGTATTTACAGATTCTAGTTCCACAGTTGTGATAGGAGTAGGAGAAATAAAGTGTGTATGTATAATTGGAGAAGTGTATGTTTCTATAGAGGAAGTATATACAATTGGGGGTACATAAAGAGTTATTGTTGTAGTATGTACAGTGGAGTGTATGTCCCCTGTCTGATCATCAGTGTTTGTATCAAGTAAAAATGAGTCAACCATTTGAGAGTGTTGACTACCAAACACTGTGTCAGAGAATGTTGGCTCCTCTACGTATTGAGAATGTGGAGAATCTGATTGTATGACACTTAATGTTTGTGTCATTATATATGAAGAAATTTGAGGAACAGAGAAAGAAGGAAGTGGTGTAGATGGGAGTGTTGGCTAAATCACTGAACGAGGAGGTGATTCATCAAAAGATGTTGTAGAAGAATACTTATGACTCATGTTGATCTTATTGAGAAGCTTCTGAACTACAACATCTTGAGTGGTGTGTGCACTCACTGTGTCAGATATCTGCAAGTGGCTCTCAGAGACCTTGATGATAAGTTCATCAGTGTCTATGGTCAGTGTATGTGCCTCACTCAATTGTGTCCTTGGTTGGGGACTATTTTCAATAACTAATTCCTTTTGAGAGGATCTAGTTAGAAATAAGTTTAATTCCTTATCAAAAGCAGCATCCTTTTGAGAAGATACTACCTGGTCAGGCTGTTGGGTAACACTCGTGGCTCCCTTCTTCTTCTTACGCCTGTAGCCAATCACTCTCTCTCCTTGCTCCCCCTCAGTTGATGTGGTAACTTCACTGGGTTTTCTTTTAATCTCAATAGTCTTTTGGGAGACTATGGGTTGGGCTGTTGAGAGTGGTTGGGAAGAAATTGGTTGTTCTACTTGGGTAGGCAAAGAGGTGGTTGTTTTCTCTGCCGTAGTAGATAAAGGTGAAGAATGTACAGTTTGAGAAGTAGAAGGTGAAGAATTTACTACCTGTACCATATGCTGCGGAAGTGCAAATGGTTCGGTTGTATACGATTTCTTCATTATTTCTACAAACAATTTCTTTGTTTGCTTGTATGTCTGTACAGCTATATCATTCTCAAAAGAAAAATTAGTAATTTGATCTTTAATAATCATGTACAAAAACCTAGCATAATATACTTCAGTTTTCCTATTATTAAAATTACCTAATTTATTTACAAGGTCATCAAAAATTATTTTACCTATATTTATATTTATATTTTTAATTATGGCGTATGTTATTTTCAAGGTTAAGGAGGTAATAATCTCAAAGTTAGAACACTTACCTGAGAACGCCTTGGTGATTGTATCAAACAGGTAAGAGATCTCCCGCTTAACATTCACCCTCTTGAGGTCTTTGAACTTTAACACTGCGTTGGGAGCAGCATTATAGCCCAATTCCCTCAAGAAATCTAGTAGGTCTACATCACTGCGTGCGTCCACCAGATCTTGAGTAGGAAGTCCCAAAGTAGGGTTAAGTCTGGAAGGGGTTATTTTCCCTTTCTCAGAGGAAACTTTGAATGAGATTCCCTTGACTGCATCAGGCCTAGTGGTGGAGTACATGAACTTGGCACTCGTCCATAGTTGAGACAGTGCTTCACCCGACATTTTTTCATCGGTAAAGATGGCTTTACTATACTCTGAGTTAAGTAGATAGTTCATTATTGGTTTAAAGCATTCATTCACCTCATCAATGTCAGAGAAACCCACATAGTTCGTGGGTGGGACTATCAAGTTCCTTGGAATCTGTTGGCATGCCATGGATGCTTTGAAGATTTGAAGTTCTAGGGTTTATGTGAAAACGAGAGAGAAAAAGAAAAAGCTTAAAAGTTTTGAGGAGTTTTAAAAAGTAGGAGAGATAGAGTATTAATACCCGTCTATTGACGTTTGAAAACTTCTCCTGAAAACACGCTATCAGGTAGTCAGTTCAGTTTCTGTGATGACACGTCATCAGTGAGAGAAGATCTTAATGATGAGTTGTCATCACTTAACTGACCGTGAATCCCGATGCAAAAAAAAATTAAACTTACCCTGATGATTTACTGTATGTACATACCGTGACCCTGATGCACAAAATGGACACCCTAATCCTGATGCACAAGACGAACACCCTGATCCTGACGCACAGGTCAGACACCCTGACCCTTACAAGCGAGCCGGACACCCTGACCCTGACGAGCGAGCCGGACACCCTGACCTTGACGAGCGAGTCGGACACCCTGACCCTGATGCGTCCTTAAGGAAGACCTGCCCTTGATGCATCAGTCAATACAAAAACAAAACAGCAAAATGCAGAATATACAAGTATATACATATTTACAATTTGAACATATATAACCACATATCAATTGATTTTATCAAGAACTTATGAAATGAGTTAGAAATACCAAAACTTAGGAATTTGACTCTAACCCTGAAGCATAGTTCATCATTCCTAGCTCTCCCACAAGATTTAAAAACGTGGCTTCATCAAGAGCTTTGATGAATATGTCTGCCGGCTGCTGATTTGAAGGTACAAACTGTAGTTCAATATTCCCATTCATAACATGTTCCCTGATAAAATGATATCTGATTTCTATATGCTTGGTTCTGGAATGTTGCACTGGATTTTCAGCAATGGCAAAGACACTTGCGTTATCACACTTTATTGGAATCTAGGAATAGTTCAGACCATAATCCATTAGCTGATTTTTCATCCATAGAATTTGTGCACAACAACTTCTAGCTGCAATATATTCAGCTTCAGTAGTAGATGTAGAGATTGAGTGCTGCTTTTTGCTGAACCAAGATACAAGCCTTCCTCCTAGAAATTGACAACTTCCCGTTGTACTCTTTCTGTCAATCCTGCATCCTCCAAAGTCAGCATCAGAATATCCTAGTAATTCAAATCCAGACTCCTTTGGATACCAAAGTCCCAATTCTGTAGTGCCCTTGATATATCTCAAGATCCTTTTCACTACAATGAGGTGAAATTCCTTTGGGTCAACTTGATATCTTGCACAAAGACATGTTGCAAGCATTATGTCTGGCATGCTTGCTGTCAGATACAGCAATGATCCAATCATTCCCCTATAAGTCTTCAAATCAACTTTCTTTCCATTCTTATTAGGGTCAATCTTGGTTGTAGTGGCCATAGGTGTCCTTACTACTTTTGAGTCCTCCATATCAAATTTCTTGAGAAGTTCTTTGGCATATTTTGTCTGATGAATGTAGATTCCATCAGAGACTTGTTTAACTTGCAATCCCAAGAAGTAAGATAACTCACCTATCAAGCTCATTTCATATTTGCTTTGCATGAGTTTGGAGAACTTTTCACACAGTCTTGTGTCAGTGGATCCAAAAATAATATCAACATAAATTTGAACCAAAATCAGATGACCTTGGTATTGTCTGAAGAACAAGGTTTTGTCAATGATACCTCTTGTAAACTTGTTTTCCACTAGAAACTTTGACAGTGTGGCATATCAAGCTCTAGGTGCTTGCTTCAGTCCATAAAGTGCCTTTTCCAGTTTGTAGACATGATTTTAAAATTTTGAGCATTCAAAGCCTGGAGGTTGTTGGACATACACCTCCTACTCCAATTTTCCATTTAGAAACGCACTTTTCACATCCATTTGATATACTTTAAAATTTGAATGTGTTGCATAGGCTAAGAAAATTCTTATAGCCTCAAGTCTGGCTACTGGTGCAAAGGTCTCATCAAAGTCAATCCCTTCTTCTTGAAGATATCCTTTTGAAACCAGTTTTGCTTTGTTTCTTACAACAATGCCAACTTCATCCATCTTATTTCTGAATACCCACTTAGTACCTATTATGATTCTTTCTTTGGGTTTAGGTACAAGCTTCCATACTTGATTTCTTTCAAATTGATTTAACTCTTCCTGCATAGCCAAGATCCAGTCTGCATCTTGAACAACTTCTTCAAACTTCTTTGGCTCAATTTGAGAAAGAAAGCAAGCATATAGGCATTCATTAGATGTTGCTTTCCTGGTCTGCACTCTCTTGTTTGGGTCACCAATAATCAGATCTGTTGAGTGACTTCTGGCCCATTTAGGATTAGAGATGTGTCTTGATGAGCTTGCTTGACTATCATCTCCTCCCCCTAAGCCTGTCCTCCCAGCTTCTAAAAACTCTCCCCCTGAATTAGTGGATAATTCAAGGTTCAAGTTATCCCCTGATGGTGCATGTCCTGATGAATGATCCCCTGATGAAGTATCTCCTGATCTGTTGTCCAGGAAATTGACTCTCTCTGCTGAAGGGGCTTCTAGATTGTTTGGATTGACATCAGGAATGGATAAATTCTCCATTTGTCTGCACTCATCAGCTTCAGTCTCTTGATAATCATTTTCATCTTCATTTTCAAACCTGAGTTCTTCATGAAAACCAGGGTCTTCAAGTCCAAAAATCTCTTGATCATCAAAAGCTATATTTATGGACTCCATCACCACCTGAAGTCTTTTGTTGTAAACCCTGTAGGTCTTGGATGACAGAGAATAACTTAGGAAAATTGCTTCATCAACTTTTGGATCAAATTTTCCTAAGTTCTCACCAAAATTCCTCAAAATGAAACATTTGCATCCAAAGACATGGAGGAACTTGATGCTTGATTTTCTCCTTGTCATTAGCTCATATGGTGTCTTGTTGTGAGCCTTGTTGATTAGAGATCTATTCTGAGTAAAGCAAACAGTGGAAATTACTTCAGCCCAAAAATAGGTGAGAATCTTTGCCTCTGCTAGCATTGACCTAGCAGCTTCTATCATGGTTTTATTTTCCTTTCCACTACACCATTCTGTTGAGGAGTCCTTGGAGCAGAAAATGTATGATTTATGCCTTTCTCCACACAAAATCCCTTAACAGCTACATTCTTGAATTCAGTTCCATTATCTGTTCTCAACATTCTAACCACTGACCCTGATTCTGTTTCCACCTTCTTGATATGGTCAATAATTTGTTGAGATACTTCTGATTTAGCATGCTAAAACTTTACCCAAGTGTATCTGGTGTAGTCATCCACAATGACCATTGCAAATCTTTTCTTTGACACTGACATAATGTTGACAGGGCCAAAGAGATCCATATGTAACAATTGAATTGGATCTTTGATCATGGTGGCTTCCTTGCTGACAAATGATGATTTCCTTTGCTTCCCTTGTTGACATGCTGAACATAATCCTTCTTGGATAAACTCCATTTGGGGTAGTCCAGTTACCAACTCTCTCTTCACTAGATTATTAATTGACTTGAAGTTCAGGTGAGAGAGTTTCTTGTGTCATAGCCTGCTTTCATCAGGAGTTGCCTTGCTATAGAAACATGATTCTCCACTCAGCAACATAGAGATCTCCTTTTCTTATCCCCGACAAAACCAGCTTCCCATCACTTTCATTTGAAATTAGGCACTGATCTCCTTTGAAGGAAGTGATGAATCCTTTGTCACTTAGTTGACTTATGCTAAACAAATTGTGCTTGAGCCCATCAACCAGTGCTACATTTTCAAATGAGACATTCCCATTTGCTACTTTGCCATAACCAAGAGTTAGTCATTTGCTGTTATCACCAAATGAAATTACTGGACCATCCTTTTCTTGGAATTCTGTGAGCAGGGCTTTGTTTCCTGTCATGTTTCTTGAGCAGCCACTGTCTAAAAACCAGATTTGACTACTTTTGACCTTTTCCTGCACACAAGAAAATATTTAAATTATTTTTGGTACCCAATTGGCTTTGGGTCCTCTAGGTTTAGTCACAGTAATAGGTAAAACAACTTTATCTTTATTGGTGGCATTTGGTTTTGGCAAATTTAAAACTTTCTCCATTTTAGGAGCTTCAACATATGCTTTTGATTTCTCAACAGTTATCCTGCCTTTATCCTTGGAGGAGTAGGCTTTAACAGTTGGTAAATCATCAGCATATAAAATTGTGCCAGTCAAAATTTGTGATTTTTCTTTGCATTGAAAAGATAAATGATTATTATTACCACAATTCCAGCACACTTTTCTAGGGGCTTCATGAATGGAAGAATAATTGCTAGTTTTTATTAACACCTAGCTTACCATTTCTATTCTTCTTGATTTCTTTTAACAGGCCTTTTTCCCTTGACGGGCTACGACGGCCTGATGCACTCTTTCCCCCTGACGACTGTGTATCCACTGATGCACAGTCTAGTTCTTTCCTAACTTGAGGGTTCAGTGCTTTGGTAAGAATAGGTTTCTTGCCTCTCCCACCATTAGTGGAAGCTTCACTCACTGGGAAAACATTCCCTGACTCTAGCTTTGTGTCTGCCTTAACAAACTTGATAGATTGTATTGGCCTTTTTTCAAAGCTAGCTGTCATCTCAACCTCAATGGGAGGTTGCTGCACAAGAGTCTCTTCATAGCCTAAACCAGATTTTGGATCAGATTTTTGACTTTTTAAACGATCCTCCAGTTTCCTGCTAGACTCACTCCATCTCTTAATGACTTCCCTTTCTTGACTAAGAAGATTCGAGGTCCATTCCTCTCTTTTGATAGCGCAGTCAAGAAGATTTTTAGTCCTTGAGAGTTCTTTTTCAAGACTCTCAAGTCTGGAGTTTTCTGATTCTAAAAGAGTATTCCTAGCAGATAACTGTTCATTTATTTTCTGCACTCTCTCAGTTTCAGCTACAGCACTCCTCATGTGTCATAGAGATCCTTTATCTCACAAGCCATTTCCTTAACAGTTTTAACACAATCAGTTTTAGACATGTTAGAGGAAATTCGGAGGCTTACCTGCGAGCTGCTACTATCAGTGGATGAGGCCATCAGGGCTAGGTTGACATACTTTTCATTTTCTTCTTCATCAGAGTCAACCCAATCCTTTCCCTTAGCAATGTATGCTTTTCCCTTCTTGCTGGCATTGAGAAGGTTAAAGTATTTCTTTTTGTAGTCCACAACAGCTTTTTTGTTTCTGGATTCACCATCTTTTGTGGCCTTTCGGCACTCATTTGCAAAGTGGCCCAACTCATTGCATTTGTAGCACTTTATCCTTGCTGAAGATCTTTTAGATCCCGTAGGCTTTTGGAATTTCAGCTTGGAAAACCTTTTTGCAAGAAAGGCCATGGTTTCATCCAGCTCCTCTAACTCTTCCGGAGTATATTCTTCCTCCTTGGAGTCAGCTTCTTTGTCCCCTTCTAAGTCAGCATCTTCTAGTTGCTGCTTCATCAAGACACTTGGACTTGCTTCTTGTTTGTCCTTCGTGGTAGCCATCAGGGCTACAGATTTAAGCTTTCTGGCATCCCCTGACATTTCAGATCTTTGTTGAACCTCTAGTTCATATGTCTTGAGAGTACCATATAGCCTATCCAAGTCTAGAAGATTCATGTCCTTAGATTCCCTGATGGTTGTTGTCTTAGGATCCCATGATATGGGAAGGGCTCTCATGAACTTTCTGTTCACATCCTTGTTAGCATATGCCTTCCCATATAATCTCAGGTCATTTACCAACCTGTTAAATCTGTCGAACATTTCAGTGAGTGTTTCACCATTCTTCATTGTAAACCACTCATACTGTTGTGTCAACAGCTGCAATTTATTTTCCCTCACTTCCTCGGTACCATCACAAAGGATTTGTATGGTATCCCATATGGATTTAGACGTTGTAAGATTCATGATACTATTCAGCATATCATCGTCTAAACCATTATATAGGATCCCAGTGACATTAAGATCCTTTTTCACCTTTTCTCTTTCCTCTATCGTCATTTCATCAGTTGTCTTTGGGACAAGCTTTTTAGGAATACTGACTCCATTAACGACTTCTATAGGAATGAGCTTCTTGGGAACGTGAGGTCCTTCTTCTACAATCTGCAAAAATTCATCATCAATAGCTCTTAAATGAACTATCATTCTTTGTCTCCAGAAGAAATATTTTTCCCTTTCCAACATGGGGACTTTACTGTTTCCAGCTTGGTTGGCCATAGATAATGATCATTTTTAGCAAGTGAAATCTGCTAAGAGGCTCTGATACCAATTGTTAGTGCAATATAAGCACAAGTATTTGTAGAAGGGGGAGGGGGGATGAATACAAACACCTGAAACTTTTCGCTCTTTTAAACTTAAAAACGCTTACTGGAAAACAACTGCAATAAACAGAAAAACTATAAGAAATGAACACACAGATTCAAGTTAAAATAGTTATATTAAAAATTGGGTTTTTTCTGGAAATCTGTATAATCACAACTGTGATTTACAGCTATAATTTCTGTGAATAAAATTCACAGTTTCTCACACTCACTAGTTTCTAACTTTCTTTGAAATATTTCTCGCAAGATCTATTACAAAACTTCTCTCTAGTGTTTGTGTGCTTCGATGTTTGTTTGATCTGTTTGAAAGATTCAATCTCTGTGTGTCTTTGCTTATATGTTGATCAGTGGATGAAATCACGTGCTTGAGACGTGCTGCTTTTCTCAACTTAGCCGCAAGTATGTCACATCGTAGCCCTATGTGTCAGACTGATGCATGCTTTGTTGCTACTTTTTCTTCCCCTGATCTGTGAGCATTTAATGCGTGAGAGTTCTCATTGGATCAAGAACAAACTTCAAGAAATATCTTTCTAGTTGATATTTCTTGCTTCTGTAACACGTTACGTTGATTTCCGTGTAAGTACTGATGACAGGTGCATGCTGTCATAACGATCCACTGGCTACCAGCCCTGATGGACTTTGATCAGTGTTTCTGGATCCCCTGATGCTTATTGACTGGATCAAGGCTTCAACCTTTACTTGAGATTCACTTAGTTCTCCTTGACCCTGATGGTTATGACTGACGGCATACACTCATGGCTTCCACTGATGTCATGTTGGTCATTCCCCCTAACGGGTTACCCTGATGGGTTGGCCTGACACTGACATGTCCTGAAGTGTTTCCCTGACGGGTTGGTCTGCCTTCGTCATCCCCTGACAGGTTTCTCTAATGAGTTTCCCCTGTTGGGTTCCCCTGACGGTACTTAATCAACACAACTTTGTTTAGAATATCTGATGTGCGGAATACTTTGACTGTTAACAAGTAACATCAGACATTCTTTTTCACTTTGTCAAGTCCTTTGGATGTTTCTGTTTTCTGACTTGCCTTGTGAAGTTATTGACCATCCACTGATGAATAAGTTCATCATCAGTTGATGCAAAACATGTGCTGATCTTAAGATTTATAAAATACCTCAAGTATTTACAGTTGCACAATTTATTACATAATCATCATTATCATCATTTAACTCTAACAAACACATTATAAATTATATAAATAAAATCATTTTTTCGATTAAAATTTTTATTGTTTGACTAAAGCTATTAATTGTTTTATTAGTTGAGATATTTTTGTGTAGTTATTATATTTTGGGGTTTACTAACATTTATTATCATTATTTTGTTAAAATTATTTTAATTAACATCTTAAATTATAATCGTTAAATTGTGATTTACTTGATTAAAATATTTTTGTTTAATAATTGTCTTGTGAATTCTGCTATATGTATTTATTACATTTTCTTTTAGTTAATAATTTTAAAGATTTACCATATATTTCAATTTTATTTTCTAAATAGTTTGTGGATTTAATATGATTTAAAAAGATATTGTCTAATGATATAAAATTTTCAAATATTTTTTATATTTTATTTTCATATGATTTCTCTAATTTTGTATTCGAATATTTGGAATATGTTTTCAAATTTATAATTAACATAATATCTATAATATATATGAATAAATGTAAGATAATATATTTTAATTAGACTTTGAATTATAAATTATGTTGACTTCACTTCGATTTAACTAAAAAATTTAACACAACTTAAAGAAATATTAATAAATAATCTAAAATATAGTGTTAAACATCATATTCATTACAATTCTTAAGTACTATATTTTATTATCTTTTAAATTCTATTATAAAAATTATAAGTCCTTCTTTTATTGATATTATAAGTTCTATGTGATGAAATTATTAATGAATATGATAACATTATATTAATAATAAAGTATATAGAGATATATATTAAATAAATAAAAATATATGAGATCAAATTTGAATTTACAAAATCAGATTTACTTGGTAAAATCATCAAATTAGTAATACTCGATATATGTGCTAAAATATTTTTGTATCATACGAACAAAATTAAGTTAATTCATACAAATTTGATATTAAATAATAATTAAATATACTTTACACTAATTTAAAATATAGAAAATATTTAAATACAATTATTAGTAAAATATTTAAATTAAACAATAAAATAAAAACAACTGCGAGCTAGTTACTATAAAACCAAGGGAGTGCTAGATATTTTTCTTAAATGTTAACATACAGATTTTATTAATTTGTAAGAATTCTTTCACGGAATAGACGAGAGATCACAATTCACAAAGTTTTAACAACCAAAAATTGCGCGCAATCCCATATTTGGATTGGACTAAATCAGTGGATGAACACGATGAAATTAAATGAGAGCTGATTACCTTTCGTTTAAATAAAAAACAATCGAGGTCCCCAAGAATGGAAAAGTTGGCCTTGTCGTTCCCATATATATTTCATATGGAGTGCTCCCACCTTGTTTTTAGTTGGTTTTCTATCTCAATTCATACATACTAAGATCAATAGTAGATAATCATAATAATATTAAATTTATTGATGTTACAAAATAATTGTCCTTAACATTGAAAATAGAGATGCTCATATTTACGTGAAACATAAAAACGATAATGCAGGAAAAATTACTTTGACTTCACGTTGGAATGTGAAAAAACTTCTTAAAAAAGAGCTACATTCTACTCCGTAAAAAAGCAACAGCAAAAAAAAAAAAAAAAAAAAAAAAAAAAAAAAAAGAAAGAAATGGAGGGAGTAATAAACAATTCGAGTCGCTTGCATCAATAATTGAGGTACGTACTGTAACAAAGACCACCATGCATTCCCTAGACAGTGGTATGGATGGAATTAACGAAGTACGTAATTACTAGTTGCATTATTTTGTGTGTGTAGGAGAGAATGTGACGGGGACGTCAATATAATGCTCATTGTAATAAAATTCAAACGATTTGATATTCGTTTGAGTTTAATTCGAAAATTAATTGTCTTGATTCAAGTTTGATATGAAAACGAACGAAACTTAATATTTTATTTAAAATTTAATAATTTAAACGAGTATAATATGAGCATAAAAATATTTGTTCGAATATATTCGTTAATAATTCGGTTATTATTTTTACACTAAAATATTATAACATATACCAGAATTATAGGGTCAATATTGTCCTAATAATTATTTAAGTATAACACATGTTGTATAATTTATTTTAGTAGTAATGTTTGAAAGTAAAATAATTAGTACATATATAAAATGTGTTATAATGTATGAAAACTTGTATAAATATAATTTATATTTTGTAAAATGTAACAAATATAGATACTCGCGAGTAGTTTAAATTCGATCAGAGTAAAATTTAAACATCAAAATAATATTCGATCTAATATTTGAGTTCAAATTTAAATATTAAAATATTAATTAAAATAAAATCTGAACACACTAATATTTACTCGTATTTTACCTCAATATACTCTTGGATCCATGTTTCTCTGAATTTTGCATAAGGTTCAATATGTGTATCAATTTTATTTCAGTTTAAGGAGTTATATAAATTATTTAATGAAACAAACTAATGTAAACGAAATTTAATATATAAACAAAAACTATCATTAATTCCACTCCACATCCATCCATTGGGTGGTTTCATTTCTTACCATCAATTGGATCAATCTCGATACTATTTTTTCGTTTCATAATAATTAATATTTTAATTATTTACACATATATTAAGAAAATTAAAATATATAGTAACATTTTAATAACTTGACAATTTTACTCCATTATTAATTAATATAAACAAAAACTATCATTAATTCCACTCCCACATCTATCCATTGGGTGGTTTCATTTATGACCATCAATTGGATCCATCTCATTACTACTCTCTCCGTTTCACTATAATTAGTATTTTAATTATTTATACAAAAATTAAAGAGATTAAAATATATGGTAACATTTTGATAACTTGAGAATTTTATCCCATTATTAATTAATATAATATTCCCTCCGTTTTTTGTACACGTTGTTTAAGGTTTTTTCACATAGACCATGGAAATGATTAATATGTTAGAAAGCTATAAATTTTACCACTAATATTCTAAAAATATCTTTAATTCATTACTCTAAATGTATTATCTATTAAGCATAGCATTGGGAAAAAAATTTAAAATTTATCTTGAAATGTGTGAATATGAGAATAACATCTAAAAAGAATTTTACTCAAAAATTAAAATAACATATATTAAAAACCAGAGGGAGTAGTATGTCAAGGAGAGAGTATGTGTTGTGTGATAGTGTGACAAAGAAAAAAAATGAGAGAAAATAATTTATTAAATAAAGGATAATTTAAGAAACATAATAGATAAATTTTGTAGAAATATATAAAATGTCGATTATTGTGAAAAATAATTAAATTTTAGAATGCCAACTGTTGCGAGAGAGAGGAGTACAAAACCAACAACCAATAATTATTAATTCCCTAAAGAAGAGGACTTTTTATCTACTGCCTATAAATAAATGGAGTAATTACTAGTCTCGTGCATTAAGGTCAACATAGCTAGTTTTCAAATCTCTCTCTCTCTCTCTCTATATATATATATATATTCATGAAGAAACTTCAAGTGAAAATGGTGAAAAGATACAATAAATGTTTATCTTCATCTTCGTGTTCGTGGACTAACTATTCATGTTCTCCCAACTCCTCTCTGACTATTACGAGTGTGAAATATAGAGAATGCCAGAAGAATCACGCCGCCGGAATCGGGGGTTTTGCAGTGGATGGATGCGGGGAGTTCTTGGCAAGCGCCGGCGGGGAGGATGATGAGGAAGGCGCCGCCGCCTCCGCCGCCGCATTAACTTGTGCAGCGTGTGGATGTCACCGGAGCTTTCATAGACGTGAAGTTAATACGGAGGTAATTTGTGAATCGTCATCTTCCTTGCCATCTTCAAACTAAAAAGTTACATCCATCATTTCTTATTCTTTCTATGGCCGGCCGGAGAGATATATGTATACCATAACATATATATAAAAAATTGTACAAATATGAATCGTGCAATAAAAATGTTCATATTTTTATGAAATTTTCATCTCCCAACAAAATAAATATATATATTTTTTGTTGGGAGCTGAAAATTTCATAAAAATATGAATACTTTTATTGCACGATTCATATTTGTACAATTTATTATGCATATGATAGTTAGAAGTATTTTGTGGAAAAAAATGTAGATTTTATCTGTAAAAATATAAAAAATTCTTGTGAAAATAGCAATTTCTTGATTGTCTCCGTAGGTGCGAGCCTTTTGTGTGTATGGGAATTGGGAGTTTGTTTTTCCGATTACGTGGTCTCATGTACGTCGATTTGAGATTTATGTTCGTAATGAGTAGCCAGTCCTTTTTCAATTCTTTCGCCCATTTTGCCTTGTGATGGTAACTTTAAGGTAAATATTGTTCTCTATTTCGGTATTTCTTCTTCATTATCAAAATAACAAACGTTTTGTCCTATATATTCCATCAGAAATCAGAACCATAATGTATAGTCTTGCAAATCTGTCTTCAAAAAGAGTTGAGATTTGCATTTTATAATTATATTGTCAGATGATGAAGTAGTGGTGCAATGACATAATTATATCGTTTGAAAGTTTAAAATTTAAGAAGTTTCATATACATATTTCTCATCTCGCACTAAAGAAAAAATGTATGTAGGGTCATATTTGTGCACTTTGGTTTGCCGGCATTTCTCAATTTTAGGCTCATCACATTTTATGTATTGTTTTTTTTTTTTTTTCAATGTACAGAGTCCTCCTGCAACTAATCTAATTGTCACGTCATGACATTACATTTGATTCTTTAATTTATGTCATAAGAGAGTGTTGTTAGGACTTAAGCTAACACACAACTTCACATTTCATGTATTGTTAAAATGAATTTATGTAAATTTAATTTGGAAGCATTAGTAGCAATCATGAGTAGAAATGTGACAATATATGGAGAATGGGAAGCTACAGAAAACTTAAAACTAAAAAAATTACGGTCCAAATATATTACATATTATACATAATTAGATCCAACCTTCTTCTTCTTATTATTATTATTTGCTTTCATTCAAGGTATCCTATTATATATATCCGATATCTACCCCTACATATATAGAAATAGAAGTTCAAATTTGAAAATTATAACTAGATGGTACGTATTAATGAACGGAATGCGATAAATTCCAAGATTGGTAAGTTTTTGGAAACGTGGAATCAATTCGATGTATGGTTTGTACAACGTTAGTACTACGTGCATTAAAGGAAGCAAAAATGTATAGTAAGAAGAAAGAGAAAAAGGAAATTAAAAGAAAGAATGAATTAAGTTTGAATTTCTCTAGGTTCACAATCAAATTTACTCATTTTCACGAACGTTTGGTAAATTATATTATTTTATTTAAACACATCTAAAACTCTAATTCAAGAAGGGACAAGTCTTAATAGACCACATTAACGGAACGATAAAAACTGTCATTGTTCACGAGAATATATGTGAATTTAACTTTATTCATTACGATTTCATTTTTAATTAGCATGTGATTAGATAATTGTCAAGCAAGTGTGCATGCATGTGAATAGATGTATGAATTGAACAAGTGAAAGTTAGGTACGAGGAGAGAATTGAATTGAAGGGGGCAAACATTCAGATAAATCTCAATCATAATCAGGTGTATGTCGTACTCCATAGCTAAAAAGTGTCAATTAAATGCGTCTAATTGAAATTTTACATCATCTATAACTTGTGAAAGATCATGTACCAGACTATTACTAAAGTTATACGGTCGGGTTTCAAAAAAAAAAAAAGAGCAAAGTTATACGAAACAGATCCATATCTGCTAATTTGTAATGATATAGCGATTTTATATATTGAAAATACCCCACCTATTAATTATTTTTCATTAAATTTTCTTAATTAAAAACAATCTGAGCCTAAAATATGAGCAGTCAATGTATGAATTCCAAAATGATAAACAATGAATTGGTATCAGATTTTCAAAACATCATATATTGTTTACTCTACAATATTAATTTTTATCCAATTATCATATTGATTGTCGAATTAAGAGAACATTTAAAAAATATTCACATAATTTTTTAGTTCGATCACTAATGACAAAAGGCCAAAATAACATGTAGACGTATTTTGCGACAGAATTATTTTAATATCTGGCTCTTTTTAGATGAAAAAGAGTATAGTGAAATCCTTTTTTAAGTCCTACTTAACCCACGTATTTTACCTCAATTCCAATATATCTTCATTTCAATGACTGTTATTTCTAACATGGAAAATGTTTTTTTTAATGATTTCAAGCCAATTATTTTCTACTACTAATATACTACTTTTAAAGATAAATATTTTAAACGTAGATAATTTTTAATTGGTGCTAATTTTCAAATTCGTACAGAATAAAATCGAGACTAATTATTCGGTATAATATATTCGACATCTAATAAAAATTTCTTCAAAGACAACGTATGATATCCGAACCTAAACATTGAAAAAAGGGTCAATTATCGGCCGATATATGTTGAAAAGATTAATTCCCGTGTAATTTTCGTATGTTTTAACTATTTTCATTAAATTTATGTTACTATCTTTTTTAATATTGTTATTTGGGAAAATGTTACGCTGTAAATGATAACATTATACATCAGATGGTAACATTGATATAGTAATATTGTCTCAGATGATAACATTAACATAGTAAGATAAACTAAACGAGAAGAGTATAAATATGCATAAACTGAACAGGAATTATTTCATTTCATGTTTATCATACGGGCCAAAAAATTTTTGTTAAAAAAAGAAAAAAGGAAAAAGGCATAAGGCCCAAGGCCCAAGGACCAAGGACCAACTTCAGGGACCTTTAGAAGCTACACGAGCAACATGTCTCTCCCAACTCTAATTTTAGGAATTCTTCTCGGTGTACTAAATAGTGAAAAATATTTCTCTACAATACAATTATTTTTTAACATTTTTTATTACTATGTGTATTTAACAAAATTACAACATAAATAGTAACATAAAATATCAGATAATAACATAACAATATGATAACATAAACTGCACAGAAAGAGTTCAAATATACTCAAATTACATGATAATATTTTTCAAATAAAAATATCGGTCGGTAATTTTTTGCTAATTTTACATCCAAAAAAAAAAAAGAAAAGAAAGTTGCAGATAAACGGACCTGTTCAATGCCTTTTGTCATTTCGAGGCCTAACCATGTTGGGTACCATCCCATAGTTTATTTTAGCATGTTAATGGTTCATACTTTATAAAGTTCTCAAATATAAATCCTACTTGTTTGTAGACTTTCGGTTTAAAATTTAAAAATTATAAATTTTCACGGTATAATTTATATTATAATAATATATAATCTCTAAACGTTAAATTGAAATAACGAAACTATAAACTCTGCAAACGTCGAAAATTTGCAATTACGAAGTCTTTTTTGCAGTATTTTCAGTTTGAGGCATGAGAAATATTAAAAGTTTGTGTGTAATACATACTCCATAATTTTCTTGATTTGTTTATTTTTTTTATTTTTGTTTTTTTGACTGGTAGAGGGTAAAAAGCCTCGGAAAATGAAATCAAACATTACATAAGAGTGCAAGACTATTAAAGGACCACAGCATCCCCTTGCTTAACATATACACCGCAAGTGTATTATTCTTATATAAGAATTTCGGGTACCAATCTGTTGGACTGCTGTATAAAGTATCTAAAAAATTTAATCCAGTTAGCCCATAATCTTTAGAGTAGTCTTATGTAAGTCAATATTACATAAATTGAAAAATTCAATAATGGTTAAACTTGTAGGAAATTTCGATTTCTAAGAGATTTATAGTCCAAAAATTAGTTTTGCATATTTTATCACGTATAATGTAATTCTGTTTATCAGAGTAGTAATATTCTCTCTATCCCATTTAAATCGATGTTAAAATTGACATTTTGAGGCTTTTGTGAGATTCTATATATCTATATATCGACATTTTCTATTTCCTAAGCTTGTTAATATACAATATTTTTCAAAGTACCCTTGATTAACACCTTCCAATGTATTTATTATGAAGTAGTTGAAATACTTTAAAGGTGTTTTGCATACTCTTTCATACATTATTATTTACTCCTCCAAAAACATACAAATATTTTAAATCCTATTTTTAAATTTTAAGCCGAAGAGAATATGATCTAGTTGACTTTTTTTAATAGTTTCTTCTAAACTTGACCAATGAACTAAGAATTATTTTTCTAGAAAAGTGTCTTGCATGTTTTTTTTCTTATTTATAAGATATAAACAAAACTCTATTCGTGTGATTCGAGTAGCCTTAGACGTGAGATTCGTTCAAGATCCTTAAATTGACTTCTTGTGTGCATATCAACAAGTTGATTTAAGCTATCTGAGATTGTACGCTAACCACCCTACATCATATTGGTATCAAGAGCAAGGTTTGGCATTGGGAGTGAGAAATCAAGAACATGTGATTCTTTCTTGTTTTCTGGTTTCTTACATGGTTTCTTGCGTGGTGTACATTTTGGTTTGTTCTTCTTGGATCATATTGGCGTGATGTTGGTTGATCAAAGAGGTTGATTAGTGTGTGGTAATAAGGTGGAGTTGAAGGCTAAATTTGGGTGATTGAACAAAAACAAAGAGCAGCTGATTGTTGTTCTTGAAGCACAAGATCAAGAACTAGAACCCTTCTTATTCGTTCTTCTTCTACTTCTTAATTTCTGATCTTCTTTGCATAAAAATCAAAAGGGGAGCAGGATTGAGCTATAATTCATGTTTTTAGAGAATCAAGTCAGAGTTTTTTTTTTTGTGTTAGTAAGGAAAACACTAAAATCAAGAACCTTTCTTGATTACTGGTTTGTGGGTCGCGGACTGTAGTCAAGATTTTCTTGAATTTGCTGAAATATTGACATGGTGACATAAGGGAATCAAGAACCTTTCGTAATTGTGACATAAGGGAATTAAGAACCTTTTGTAATTGTGTTAGGTTTTAAGAATCATTCTTGAGCCCTAAAGAAACCGTTGGTGGTGATTTTTGTGATCAAGAACCAATCTTAATTATTCTAGTTTGTTGAAGGGGATTTGAAGAACTTAATTAGCGCACGTTGGAGTGAAAAATAGCTGATTTGTGCACACATCAGGAACTCTTCTTTTGTTTCTTTTGAATTGAATATGTCTGATTCAAGTAGACATGATAATGTTGGAGATACTGGTTTATCTCGTGGAGCAACTTTGCAAGATGCAAAGATCATGCGTTTTCAAACTCAATATGCAACAATGACTACTCAATTTGATCGGTTGGAAGAAATGGTGACCAATTGGACAATGACAACAACAAAGCATGAGGAGCTAATGGTTCAGGACAAGAAAAGGAGACCGATTCTCGCAACGAACAACATAATGTTCGCAAAGGAAATTCAAACATTAAGCTTAAAGTTCCTTCTTTTACCAGAACTAGTGATCCTGAAGAATTCTTGGAGTGGGTTCAAAAGGTTGGGAAGATCTTTGAATTCCAAAACTACACAGAAGAAAGGAAATGCAAATTGGCAGCCTTGGAGTTCTCAAAGTATGCTAGTGTTTGGTGGGATAACCTGGTTGCACAAAGGAGGCGATATGGTGAAGATCCCATTGTTAGTTGGCGTGTAATGAAGAACCTGATGAGGAAGAGGTTTGTTCCTGATTATTACAAATAGGAGCTATACTTGCATTTGTAATCACTTAGACAATGAGGATGAGCACTGAGGATTATGTGAAGGAGTTCGAATCCTTGAAATTTCGATATGAGCTAGTTGAGCCGGAGGAGCAAACTATTGCTCGTTTCTTGAAAGGGTTGCATAGGGAGATAATATATATGGTTGAACTTACGCTGTATGTATTCTTTGATAATGTTGTTATGATTACCGTGAAGGTGGAGAGGCAACGTAAGGCGAATGCAACCAGATCATACTCAAAGCCTAATAAGAACACTACTTCATGGAGATTGGAGGATAGATAGGCTAATTCGAGTGGTTCCAAGAATAAGGGCAAAGAGAAGGTGGTGGATAGTGTGATAAAGAAAGATAGGCCAAAGAAGTAACTGAGTAATATTACTTGTTATAAGTGTAAATGCCTAGTCCATTATGCCATGGATTGCCCTAACAAGAAGACTTTCACTATACAAGAGGCAAGGGAGGCGTTTACAATGGAGAATGCCTATGTTAGTGATTTTGAATTTGAAGAGGAGTATGATGATGAGTGTGAGAAAGAAGAAGTAGAGTGTGATGATGGTGAGTTGCTAGTATTGAGGCATTTACTTAACACCTAAGTGGTAGACGAGGTTGATCAACGCGAGACCATATTCCAGACAAGGTGCATGGTGATGAATAAGGTGTGCAATTTGTTCATCGATGGAGGAAGTAGCACGAATGTGGTGACAAGTGAGGTTGTTGAGAAGTTGCAGTTCACAACAAGGAAACAACTTAATCCATACAAATTTCAATGGATTAATCAAGACAACGCAGTGAATGTAAATAAACAAGTCTTGATTTCATTTTCGGTTGGGAGTGTGTATAAAGACGAAGAACTGTTTGATGTAGTGACATAGGGACACATGACATATGCTTTTGGGGAGGCCTTGACAATTTGATCGTCATGTTATTCATGATGGAAAGCACAACACCTATACTTTTCACAAGGAGGGCCAAAAGATAGTGTTAAAGCCTGTGACACCTAAATAGATTTTGGTTGACCAAAAAGCAAGGGCTAAGGTGATTAAGGCGAATAAAATGAAAGGAGCAAAGGAGTGGCAAGTAGGTGTGAGGTAGAGGAGACTTTGTGAGATAGTGGAGCTGTTTTGTTGTTATTGGCGCACAAAATGCTAAATTTGAGTTTGTTGATTGTTAATCCACAAATTTAGGACCTACTTGATGAATTTAAGGTGTTGTTCCCCGACTAGTTGCCTAAAGGATTACCACCAATTCGAGGGATAGAACACCGGATTGATTTGATACCGGGAGCGTCTTTACCAAACCGGGCAGCCTATAGATGTAATCTGGAGGAAGAAAAAGAATTGAAGAGGCAGGTTGATAAGCTGATCGAAAGAGGTTATGTGTGAGAATCCATGCGTCCGTGTTCAATTCCAGCATTGCTAGTACCAAAGAAGGATGGAGGAATGAGGATGCGCATGGATAGTCGCGCGATCAAGAAGATAACGGTTAAATATTGTTATCCAATTCCTAGGCTTGATAACATGTTAGATGAACTATATGGGGCTATGGTGTTATCAAAAGTTGACTTAAAAAGCGGGTACCATCAAATTTGAATGTGAGAAGGAGATGAATGGAAGACCGCATTTAAGATTAAGCACGGGTTGTATGAGTGGCTGATTATGCCATTCGGTTTATCTAATGTGCCAAGTACATTTATGAGACTTATGAACCATATTCTACGTAGGCTCATTGGTAAGCTCATTGCGGTGTATTTCGATGATATTTTGGTGTATACTAAGAACATGGATGATCACTTATTGCATTTGCGAGAGGTGTTTGTTGTTTTGAGTGAGAACTAGTTGTTTGCTAATGTGAAGAATAGTGGATTTGCCCAAGATAAATTAATATTCGTACGATACGTTGTGACTAAGGATGGAATAGAGGTGAATAAGGAGAAAGTAAGGGCAATACAAGAATGGCCAAAACCGAAATCAGTAGGTGATATAAGGAGTTTTCATGGTTTGGCTTCATTTTATTAACGATTTGTGAAAAACTTTAGCACGATTGCATTACCTATACTTGAGTGTTTAAAGAAAAGAGGTGAATTTAGATGGATGAAAGCTGCCCAAGAGAGTTTTGACTTGCTAAAGCAGAAGTTGAGTGAAACGCCCATGTTAGCATTGCCGAATTTTAATAGTACTTTTGAGGTGGATTGCGATGCAAGTGGAGTTGGTATAAGGGTTGTTTTGATGCAAGAAGGCGAACCGGTTGCTTATTTTAGCGAGAAGTTAAGCGGAGCAAGTTTGAACTACTCAACTTATGAGAAGGAGTTCTAAGAACTGATTCGCCCCTTAGAGACATGAAAACATTATCTTTTGCCAAAGGAGTTCGTAATACATACTGATCACGAATCCTTAAAGTATATTAGAGGGCAAGGCAAACTGAATTGTAAACAAGCCAAGTAGGTCGAATTCCTAGATACTTTTTCATATGTGATCAAGTATAAGCAAGGTAAGGGGAATGTCGTAGCTGATGCATTGTCGAGAAGGTATACTCTGTTTTCTTTGCTTAATTCACGTTTATTGGGATTTGACTTGATGAAAAAATAATATGGGCATGATCCTTTCTTTGCTAAAGTGATAGAATATCGTAGAAAAGGTGCGAATGAACAGTATTTTGTGCATGATGGTTTCCTTTTTAAAGGAAAATGAGCTTATATCCCAAACTCATCTTTGTGTGAGCTATTAGTTAGGGAAGCACATAGAGAAGGCCTTGCTGGACATTTAGGCGAAGGAAAGACACTGGAGGCCTTGAAGGATCATTTTTATTGGCTAAGTATGGATCGCGATGTGCATCAAATAATTGAGAGGTGTGTTACGTGCATAAAGGTGAAGGCACATCAACAACCACATGGGTCATATATGTCATTGCCAATATCCCAATCATCCTTGGGTTGATTTAAGCATGGACTTTGTGTTGGGATTGCTGCGAACAGCAAGGGGTAAGAATTTCATTTACGTTGTTGTTGATAGGTTTTTGAAGATGACACATTTTATACCTTGCCATAAAACGGATGATGCATTGCATGTGGCTGATTTGTTCTTTCATGAAGTGGTGCATTTGCATGATGTGCTGAAAATCATTGTGAGTGATAGAGATGTGAAGTTCCTTATCTATTTCTGGAAAACTTTGTGGCATAAGCTAGGAAAAAAATTGATGTTTAGCACAGCTAGTCACCCACAAACTGATGGATAGACGAAAGTGGTGAATAGAACCTGAGGAGCTTTGTTGCATGCTTTTGTGGGAAAATCTTTGAAAGATTGTTGAATTTGCATACAATCTAAGTGTACATTCTAGTTCGTGAACGTGTTTGTTTAAGTTGTTTATTGCTTTGCGCCATTGACTCCATTAGATATGTTGCCAATTCTAATTGAGAATGCAGTTAACTTGGATGGACAAGTTAAGATAGAATTTGTCAAGAAACTACACGAGGCCTATATTAGGCATACCAAGGGGGGGAAAAAAGAGTCATGTTTTTAAGGTAGGTGACCTGATTTGGATTTATCTTCATAAAAAATGATTTCCATTGAAACTCAGGTCTAAGTTGCAAAAGAAGGTTGAGGGGTCATTTCGTGTACTTGAGAAGATAAGTGATAATGCATATAAGATTGATCTTCATGGTGACATTGGAGTTTCAGCCACATTCAATGTTTTAGATCTGATTCCATATGTTGGTGATGATTATGAAGAAGATTTGAGGGAAAATCTTTTTTCCACAAGGAGGGAATGATGTGGACATGAAGTGTAACGAACCAGATTTATCTTCATTAAAAGTCGTGCATGGATCAGATAGAGATGGAGAGATTGATGTTGGTGGGCTAAGGTTTGGAGGTCCAAGTCTAAGAAGTTCAAAGTAGGCTTGTCAAATGCAACAGGTTTGAGTCTTGAAGAGTTTAGGGCCTTGGGCTTGTGTTTGGAGCATTATGAAGAAGGAATGGAAACTTGGACTTTGCCTAATATGAATTGCGTGAGGCTTGAAGTGCAGATGCAAGAATTAATGCTTTTGGAGTCCAACGGGTTATAAGAAGTCCAAACTTGAAGGAAAAGAGAATTCTTAGCATGTAGGCTGAATTCTTGGACTCTATTTTATTTTCTTGTTATGTTCTTGATCTTTTATTGTAGTTCTCTTTTATTTGGGTCTAAATTGCATGTAAACCCAATTGAATGAGTTATAAATTCATTCGAGTTGGTTTATTCAGATTTGAATGAGTTTATATTAATTAGATTGGGAATAGGATTAAATAATTAGATTAGAAATATGATTAGATAATCAGATTACGATTTGGAGTTTGAGTCCTTAGGAGTTACTATAAATATGATTGTATTTCCTTTACTCAGAATTAATGAACTAAGAATTATTTTTTCAGAAAAGTGTCTTGCACATTTTATTTCTTGTTTATAAGATATAAACAAAACCCTATTCGTGAGATTCGGGTAGTCTTGGACGTGAGATTTGTTCAAGATCCTTAAATAGACTTTTTGTGTGCATATCAACAAGTTGATTTAAGCTATCTGAGGTTGTAGGCTGACCACCCTACATCAAGTCGTGAATGGGCTAAAAAATTGGTTGGATGTATCCAAGTTAATTTACAAAAAGTTACCAGTCGATTTTCTTATTTGAAAAGTATTACCATGCAGTTTAAATATATTTGAACTTTTCTTATACAATTTTTGTTACTGTGTTACTATCCACATTGTGATTTTGTTAAATAGATAGTAACATTGCACTTAATAACATGCTAACATAAACTTAATGGAAATTGTTGGAAAGTAGTACTACACGAGAATATTTTTCACCATACAGGAAGAAACCCGTTAGTTTATTTATGTTCGTGGACTATTTAAATATAAAACAGATGTATATACTCACAATTACTCTGTCTCCATCTATTTTCAATATTATCTTTTTTCTATATTTTATATATTAATAATATTTTTCCTTATAGAAAATTTGTTTATCTATTTCGTGAAATTGTCTTTTATTTTATCTACTTTTATCCCATCAACACTTAAAAACTTGTACATAATATCACTCCCTCAGAGTCATACTACTTTTATACTGTCCGTAAATTTTAAAACTCTAACATAGTCTTTGTAAGGAGGTAGTCGTCATCATTTTTAAAAATGATCATGTCTATATCACCTTAATTTGGTTTCAAACACTTTATTGTTCAATGAATTCAATTGTAAATTTATAATCCCATAACTTTACTCATTCTCATTCTCTATTATTCATTTTATAGGATATTATAGATAATTTAATAAAAGTTAACTTATTCACTTAATAATTATGTTTTCTCAACGTAAATAGGATAAGATGGAAAGAATATTAGTTGCTATCTTTTTCTTTTTCCTTCTTCTTAAACCCCGACTGATCTCTCAAAAATTAAAAATAAACTGCAACGAGAGCTTCAAACCTAAGGAGAAAGTACTTAACGCTTATTCTTTTCTTTTTTTTTATTATTTTTGAGATGGGGGAGTTTAAAAGACTCCAAAGATAAAGAAAACATTCTAAACATTTGACCAAATTATCAAAAAGATGTTAGATTATTTTATATAATCTAAATTATGTGGCCTATACTATTTATGGGGTTGTTTACTTATGATATTAATTTATAAATAATTTATGGGTTGGTAATATTAGGCACATAAGTTAATGATTAATACTCAATTATTATATCTCATAATGGGCTTTAGGGTTATATATTTTGATGAACAATTGTAACCCTAAAGGCTATTATAAAAATATAGAGGTAGGGTTTAGTCCCTGTTGCCGTCTCATATTTTTACACCCAAATATTATTTCATCTTAATTATTGAGAGAGGCAATAGAAGATCTTTTCCCTCAAAAGTTTGTACAAATGTCAACATCAATGGCTTCTCTCAATTCAGGTACACATATTCATTACTATTTATTGTATGAATAAATATACGATCCATAATTATTAATGGCATAACATGTGATATCCAAGCCAATTATATTTGTTCATAAAGTAGAATATATATTAACTACAGTAAAAGAATCGGCCCCATATTTTCTGACAATGCTTCACCTGCGCATATTTTTCTGATACCTCTCCCATAAGCTTCAGATCTTATTTTGGTATTTTAACTACATATGCTTCTAACCATGCTTCACAAGGCATATGCTTCCGATGATCTCCTCTGTATATATTAATTATAATGATTAATTACAGTAACATGTTTATATGTGTTTCAATTCAGTATATGTTTTGTTCATGTGCTATTTTGCATATCACGTTAATATATTGTTTAATTGTTAGTACATGAGTACATATATTTTAATAAATAGGACTAATTTTAATTATACAATATTTAATAATATATTCAATATTAATTAATATATCATTAAGTTATGATATATCATTGAGTATATTAAATTGTGTAATTTGTGATTTTTTTTTAATTATTAAGATTAATAATCGGCCCAACGGAATGTTATTAATTGAGATAATTAAAATAAGACAAAGTCACATGACGTATATTTAATAAAAGACAATTTTAATTTGACCTAATGGAAAAATTAGAGTTGTAGTTATTAAATACAATTTTGCATTATTTGCATAGTTATTTCGTTTCTGCCCAAAGGTGATGCGTGAATAAATATGTTTGCATTATGTTAAGGAGTTATCATTAGTATATTATTAATTGGACCAACGAAAGATTAATAATGTACATCGACTTCTCATTAAATCTATTTTCTGGGTGTTTAAATAGATTTATGTAACTAACTTTTGTCCTATGGTTGGTTATTTTTAATTGTTGTTGTACCGTGGATTTCTTTAGTTTTACATGAGCATTCTTACAATTTTAATCATATTTCAGCATTGAATTATGCTATTATCAATAATTATCTCTCTAGAATTGAACCTTTGAACGGAACTAATTTCTTTGCATGAAAAGAGCAAGTAAACATTGTTCTCGGTGTTATGGATTTGGATTATACATTATGTGTTAAGATTCCTCCCGCTTCAGCCACAACCATTAGCATTGCAGAGCAGAAGGCTGATTATGAAAGGTAGGAGCGATCTAATCGCATGTCCCTTATGATTATGAAGAACTCTATTTCGGTTGCTATTCGAGGAGCCATTCTTGACTCCAAAAATGCAAAAGAGTTCTTAACTTTTGTCTAGGAACAATTTAAGGGTTCTTCAAAAACTCATGCGAGTACTCTTATTTTGAAGATGCTCACTAGCAAATATGATGGAGTTAATGGTGTTCGTGAGCATATTATGATGATGAGCGACATGGCCTCTAAGTTAAAGGGCATGGACATGGAGATTTCTAAAGGTTTTCTCATTCATTTCATCATGACATCTCTTCATGTGCAGTTTGGTCCTTTTAAGATCAACTATAATACACAGAAAGAAAAATGAAAGATGAGTAAGCTAATTGTCATGTGTCCAACAAGAAGAAAGGTTTAAAATTGAAAAAACCTGATGTTGCTCACTTGACTACCACTGGATTCTATAAGAAGAAATTCCATAAGAATGGAAAAGGCTCTAAGAATAAGGAAAAGAATACAAATAAGGTTGGATCTTCAGGTAATAACACTAATGCTGGTCCTAAATGTCGCTTCTGTAAATATTATGGGCATTTTCAAAAGAATTATGCAAAATTTAGGGAACGGCTTAATAAGAAAGGTATGTCCTCCTGTTATGTAACTCATACTGGAAATTTTGATCGAGGGTTTCTTTATCAACCGCCATCCACTTCATAAATCCCTCCCGAAACATTTTTTTTTTCTGGAGGGAATCCTTTGTTCTCAATCAAGATGCCTTAACTGGATAAATTCACTTATTTCACACAATTCTTCTGGTCATGCCAGAGTAGCCATGGAGCTTAGATACGGTTTCCCAATCGGAGATCCATGGATCACAGACGGTATCTCCCCATGGCCTTTTAAGATTTTCATTACCCGCAGGAGTCCCACTGTCGTT
The DNA here is from genome assembly GCA_014636745.2 of Centella asiatica. NCBI lineage: Eukaryota > Viridiplantae > Streptophyta > Magnoliopsida > Apiales > Apiaceae > Centella > Centella asiatica. The sequence continues at coordinate 28,000,712 of CM025785.1, read as the reverse complement.
AACACCTTTTTTAGTACTCCTTGAGCTAATCCCTCATTGTTGAATCTTTTCATATTGATGTTCCTTCTAATACATAGTGGGTTGACACTGGTTCCATGGTTCACGTTACTAATTCATTGCAGGGATTCCTTTCAAAGAAGACACTCCAAAAAGGGGAAAGAACCATTAGAAATGGCAATGGAGAAATTGTACAAGTTGAAGGTATAGGAACTCTTCCATTAATTTTGGAGAGTGGTTTCACCTTGTATTTAAACAATGTTCTTTATGTTCCAAATATAACCCATAATTTGGTTTCTGTATTGAAACTTGACGATGAGGGTTTTACATTTACGTATGGAAATAAGAGAATTATTATTTATCGTAACTCTCAAGTTGTTGGTTCTGGTATTTTAGAGGGGAAACTCTATAAGTTAATTTTGGATAATGTCTTTGCTGAATCTTTGATTACGATGAATGTGAATGAGAATTCCAATTAGTGGAAGCAATAGAAAACAAGATAATGAAAATTCTTCCAGATTATGGCATCAACGATTAGGCCATATTTCAAAAAACATAATGAAACGTCTTATAAATGAGGGAATAATTCATGTACTTGTTTTTTCTGACTTAAACCATTGTATTGAATGTATAAAAGGAAAATTTGTGAAAGGAAATAAGAAGGGAGCCACTAGGAGTCAAGTACTTCTTGAAATAGTTCACACTGATATAAGTGGACCTTATTCTCCTGGAATTGGTGGACATAAATCTTTCATTACTTTTATCGATGATCATTCTCGCTACACTTATCTATACCTGATTAAAGAAAAATCTGAATCACTTGATATGTTTAAAGTTTTTTAAAGCTGAGGTTGAAAATCAACTTGAGCGAAAAATTAAAATAGTGAGATCAGATAGAGGCGAAGAGTATTATGGTAAGCACTCCAATTTGGGACAAATAAAAAGTCCTTTTGCCTTATTTTGTGAAGAAAATGGTATTGTTACTCAATACTTGATGCCTAATACACCACAATAGAATGATGTAGCTAAGAGAAGAAACTGTACCCTTATGGATATGATATGAAGTATGTTGTGTGACTCTAGTTTACCAGAATTTTTATGGACTGAGGCATTGAAAACAACTGTTCATATTTTAAATTGGGTTCCTAGTAAGTTTGTCCCTAAAACACCTTATGAAATTTGGACAAGTTGGAAACCTAGTTTAAAATACTTTCCTGTGTGGGGTTGTCCTGCAGAAGCTAAGATTTTCAATCCTCAAATGAGTAAACTTGATCCTAAAACCATTAGTTGTTATTTTATTGGATATCCAGAGAGATCTAAAGGTTTTTGATTTTACTGTCCCTCGCATACTACTAGAATTGTTGAGACTAGACATACAGAATTTCTAGAGAATGGCAATTTCAATAGGAGTGGTGAACCAATGAAAATTAACCTTGAAGAATACAGTACTTATATTCCTAATATTGTAATCCAAGAGGATGATGCAGAGCAACCACTTAATGAAATGGTTGATAATCATGCAATTCCTGAACCACCACCTGACAATGAACCCCATGCCACTAATGATAATTCTGAAATTGTGTAGCCATTACGAAGGTCTGAAAGACCCAGAAAGCCTATTGCTTATGATGATTTTGTAACCTATCTTAATGAAATTGGATATGACTCAAGTAAAGTTGATGATCCCATTTTCTATAATGAAGCCATTACTAGTACTTATTCAACTCAATGGCTTGAAGCTATGAATGATGGGTTGAAATCAATGGAGTAAAATAATATTTGGGAACTTACAGAATTGTCACAAGGTGTAAAACCTATTGGTTGCAAATGGGTCTATAAAACAAAATTAGATCCAAAAGGAAACGTTAAAAGATATAAAACTCGATTGGTTGCAAAAGGTTTCACTCAGAAGGAAGGTGTGGACTATAATGAAACTTTTTCTCCATTATTAAGGAAAGATTCATTTAGGATAGTTATGGCTTTATTAGCTCATTATGATCTATAGTTACATCAGATAAATGTTAAGACTGCATTCCTTAATGGTAACTTGCATGAAAATGTCTATATGTCATAACCAGAAGGGTTTATGGTTAAAAGCAAGGAACACATGGTATGTAAGTTAAAAAAAAATAATTCATATATGGGTTAAAACAGGCTTCTTGACAATGGTATCTTAAGTTTCATGAGGTGATGGGTAAATTTAATTTTCAAAAAAATGTTGTAGATCAATGCGTATACTTAAAGATCTGTGGGAGCAAATTTATTATACTTGTTTTGTATGTTGATGATATCATATTAGCAAGTAATAACATTGACATGTTGCATGAGATAAAACATTTTCTATCGACAAATTTCGATATGAAAAATCTTGGTGATGCCTCTTATGTTTTAGACATTGAAATTCATCCAGATAGGTCTCGTGGGATATTAGGATTGTCCCAAAGAGTTTATATTGATAAAATTCTTACTAAATACAAGATGCAAAATTGTTCTCCTAGTGTTGCCCCTGTTGTTAAGGGTGATAATTTTGGTTTATATCAATGCCCCAAAAATCAACTGGAACGTGATGGAATGAATCTTATTCCATATGCATCAGTAGTTGGGAGCCTTATGTATGCTCAAGTATGCACACGCCAAGATATAGCGTATATAACTGGAACGCTTGGACGTTATCAACCTACTCTAGGCATGGATCACTGGAAAGCAGCTAAAAAAGTTTTATGCTACTTGCAAGACACTAAGGATTTTATGCTCACATACAGAAAAACAAATAACCTTGAAGTTGTTGGTTATTCTGATTCTGATTTTGGTAAGTGTAAAAACAACAAGAAATCTACATCAGGGTACATATTTATGCTTTCAGGAGGTGATATTTCTTGGAGGAGTCACAAGTTGAAATTAACGACTACTTCCACTATGATGTCTGAGTATGTGGCTTGCTATCACGCTACTTTTCATGTCATATTATTGAGAAATCTTATTTCTAGACTTAAAGTTGTGAATTCTATTTCAAGGCCACTGAAACTTTATTGTGACAACAATTCAACTGTTAGTTTTCTAACAATACTAGTTCCACCGGTGCTGGATTTTATCTCGACACTAAATACTTATTTGTTAGAGATATGGTTCAAGATCAAAGTATTGTCGTTGAGTATATCAGTACACATGATATGTTAGCGGATCCATTTACAAAAGGCTTACAACCCAAAAATTTTGTTGAGCATGTTACCAACATGGGTTTAGTAAGTAGACTTGATTAGTACTTTATTCTTATGCAAAACAATATTAGTATGAGCTCTTTTATTATTAGATTTTGAACTTCACATTATGATTATGGTTTGTTATTCTCGTCATTGCACGCCTTGAGAATTTATGAGTAAACATTGTTTGTGTAGACCATATGAATGAATTTTAATATATTATCATTAAGTGAATTCTATTCATACCATTATGACTAATGTTAATCTTTGTTCTTTTAAAAGTGTTAATCGTATAATCAATAGGGGTCTTGTGTTAATAGTGACACAAGTGATTATATTAGTTTGCCTTAATACTTTTATTTGAATAAGATGTAGATATAAAATTAATGTTTGGTCAAACTAAGATGTAAACATTATGTTTAAACGTAAATAGCATTACGGGCAAGTGAGAGACTGTTAGATTATTTTATATAATCTAAATTATGTGGTCTATACTATTTATGGGGTTGTTTACTTATAGCATTAATTTATAAATAATTTATGGGTTGATAATATTAGGCACATAAATTAATAATTAATACTTAATTATTATATCTCATAATGGGCCTTAGGGTTATATATTTTGATGGACAATTATAATCCTAAAGGCTATTATAAATATATAGAGGTAGGGTTTAGTCTCTATTATCATCTCATATTTTTACACTCAAATATTATTTTATCTTAATTATTGAGAGAGACAATAAAAGACATTTTCTCTCAAAAGTTTGTATGAACGTCAACATCAATGGGTTCTCTCAATTTAAGTCCACATATTCATTACTATTTATTTTATGAATAACTATATGATTCATAATTATTAATGGCCTAATAAAAGATACACTCAAGAATTACCTAGCAACAAATCTTTGAAAGAAAAATGGCAAAATTAGAACTCTAACAACGGGAAACAATAAAAATTATAGGCCGAATCGTTGTTGATAACAATTAAACTTGATACGGGCTACTAAATATTCTTAAACCACTAACATTCAGGTTTGTAATAAAATTCAAACGGTTTAGAATTCGCTTGGATTCAATTCGAAAATTAATCGGTTCGGTTTGAGCTTGATATGAAAATGAACCAAATTTGATACCCTATTTAAAATTCGATGACTTAAACGTGTAGAATCTGACAGATATACTCGCTCGAATATATTCGTGAGTAGTTTGATTATTTTTTTTATATTAAAATATTATAAAATATACCAAAATTTTATGGTCAATTTTGTCCTAGTAATTAATTTAAGTATAATATGTATTATATAAACTATTTTAGGAATGATGTTTGCAAGTAAAATAATTATTATATATATAAAATGTGTTATAAACTACGAAAACTTATATAAATATAATTTATATTTTGTAAAACTTATCAAATATAAATGTTAGCAAGTAGTTCATAAGTAGCTCAAATTCAATTACAGTAGAATCTGAGTATCAAAATAATATTTGGTTTAACACTCGAATTCGAATTCAAGTATTGAAAATTTTATTAGAGTAAAATCTAAGTATACTAGTGTTCGCTCATATTCGACTTGTTTACGCTCCTACTAACATTCACACCAAATAAACCTATTAACTGATCTTAATAACTCATACTAAACTAACATTTACAACAAATATTCTTGATAATTTTTTATGTTACAAATTAAATTATATGGAATATCGTTTTCCATCTTTCATAATTTCTATCTTTGTAGACTCACATCTCTATGATACAAATAAAACTAAAAAGAATGAATTTATACATATAAATAAATTCACAGGAGAAACTTACAAATTAATAAAAATTTGACATGTCTACACATTTATTACTCTCTTCCATTTCTCAATGGGGTCTATCATATTTTTTTTTCTGTCTTTATGTACATTTATGAATTTTTCTTATAAAATAGTTTGTAGGTAAAAATTGTATTCAACTAAAAATAAGCAGTATCAAAATTAACTCTCATTAAAAAAAAAAGGAAAAATTTAGAGATCAATCAACACTTGTAAGATTTATTATTCAAGACTATTGTGAGATGCAATTATAGAGATTTTGATATAAAGAAAAACTAGCGCACCTTTATCAGTCATCCTCCTTTAAATAGAGAGATTTTAAGAATTAAGGAAACGAAACATCGTTGACCACAATTGGAGCCTTCAATGTAACAACCAATGAAATAACATTCAAAAGAATACGTCTATAATCGAATTCCATAAATCGAAAAGCAATATTAATTAGACAGTACTGCAACTCGTGAGAGATCAGACCACCGTTGTGATTCAAATTATGAGGCTGACACAAGGAGTAAGTAGATAAGAAAAATAGGACCACATGACTAATTTTCAAAAATGAAAATTTAATTACTAGTAATTAATTATATATATATATATATATATATATACACACACATATATACACAAACATATGGAGTATGTTTATGAATTGAGTTGAACAGTGGTCCTCCATATTATGCATTGTCTTTATTTGTTAACTCCACTTTATACGTTTTTCCCATGCTTCTTACTATATACCCTAGCTTTTTTCTCAAAAAGGTAATCTCTAAAAGTTCCTCGTTATCCAAATTTGATTCCCTTGTGCCATTTTATCTGCCTGATGCTGATATCACAACTAAGTCATAACTGTAATTTCACCATCACGAAATATTTTTCCAAGTAATGTGCATAAAGATATTATTGATTATGCGGAAATTATGAGTCTAATGATAAATATAACTCCGTATTAATTGGCTGATAACTTAGTAATTATACCTCTAATGAAAAATATTATTCCGTTTTAATAATTCATCCACTTTATTTTTAGAGAAGCCGATTCTGGTGTTATAAATGATGTTGCGGCGGATCTGATTTTGATTTTAGGGTCTTATTATCGAAAAAATTCCCAATGTTATAGATTGGTTAATGACAAGCCTCTCTATGCGGCTTTGAGATCGTGTCAAATTAAGTCCCTACAAATAAACGCGGACTTGACTCTTCGCTATTTTCCACTTTTCCCAATTTCTCTCGATGCATTTAGTGTCTTTTAATATAATTTATTTTACGTAATTTTAATTGTATAAATAGATAAATCATATAAAAATATGAATGTGTATCAAGTCTCATACAAATAAATAATGTAAAACACATGATTTAAAAAATCATCAAATCTCAACAATCTAAATTACATCAAATTTCAACAATTAAGATTGATGTGCTTTATATATTCTTTAATTTTATGAAAATTGGTAACTCTATATTTTTTTTTTCATGTTCTATCCATTAGTACGATTATAATTACGTAAAATAAATTTTATTAAAAATTCTTAGGTGCATTGAGGAAAATTAAGGTAAATGGATAATGGAGAGGAATCAAGTCCATACAACACTAGCACTTGCACGATGCATATAGCTAGGGCTGTAAATCGAACCAAACAGTATGTGATTTGTTTGGACTCGAGTTGAAAATTAATCGACTCGATTCGAATTCGATAAGAAAACGAGCCAAACTTGATACTCAATCTAAAATTCGATAAATTAAACAAATAGAATCTGAGCACATCAGTACTCGCTTGATTTTACTCGCAAATAATTCGATTTCTCTATTTATACGAAAATATCATAACATATATTGAAAATATATAATCAATTATGTCTTAATAACACGTTTAAATATTATACTTATTTAATAAGTTACTTTAAAATTAATGTTCATAAATTAAATAAATTATTAAATATAATTTTTAGCCTAAAAGAAATAAAAATTGTATTATTATGAAATTTTTCACCAATTTATGTGCTCGTGAGTAGTTCGTAATCGACTCAAATTCGACTACAGCAGAATTTAAGCACCAAAATTCTATTCGAATAAATACTCGAGTTCGAATTCGAGTATCGAAAAAATTATTATAATAAAATCTAAGCACACTATTATTCACTCTAATTCGATTTGTCTACACCCCTGCATATAGTCATATATGCCTATGTTAGTAATTTTATGTATATATATTATGTTTGTTGTAAAGTAGATAGTTTGTAGAAATAGGTTGAATACAAACCACAAAATTCTTTCGAATTTTGTGAATTTAGTGAATATATTGTATTGAAAGTTGTGAAATTGAAATAATACAATATATCACCAATACTTCTGAACTTTTGATAATCAATGAAAGATTACAAAAGCTCACTGGTGTAGATGACTAGCTTCTAAGAACTCTGTTCATAAAAGAATAGTTGTAGTCTAAAAAATGATTTCTAACTTCTCAAGTTCTAATAACTTGTTACTCTGTATTTCTTTCAATATTTTAACTCTCTATTTCTTTTGATCCAACTTTTGTTAGAACTAAATAAGCTCAAGTGTTTGTAGAAGGGGAGTTGAATACAAACATTCAAAAGTTTTTGCTCTTTAAAAACTTATTAAGCATTCTCGGAAATAACTATAAGATCAATAAAACTATAGTGAATATTAAGATGAACATATAAGTCTTCAAGTTAAAATTTTTGTATTAAAACTTGATGTTTTTCTGAAATCTGTTTAATCACAAATGTGATTAATTAGCTACAATCTGTAATAAATTACAGCTTCAAGTTCACACTCACTAACTTCTAATTTTCTTTGAATATTTCTCTCAATATATATTACAAAGTTTGTCTCTCGTGTTTGTATGCTTCTCTCTGTTGGTAGATCCGTTGGATATCCGCGCTCTTTATGTAATGAGAACTCTTTTGCATATATAGAAGATCAGTTGTTGAACCCACGTGCTTAGACGTGCTGCTTTTTCAACTTGGCCGCATATATGTCACATAGTTATCCTTTCTGGAATGATGTGTTAGACTGCTGATGACTTTTATTTCTTCTTTTTCATCCTCTTATCTTCGAGCATTTAATGATCAGGAGTTGTCATTGGATCACCAAACTTCAAGAAATTTCTTTCCAGTTATTTTGACAAGTTTCAATGATTTTCGTGTAAGACCTGATGGCGAGTGTATGCAGTCATAACTATCCCCTACTAACAAACCCTGATGTGGACTTTATCAGTGCTTCTGGATTCCCTGATGACAAAATCTTGTTTAAGACTTGATCAGTGCTTCATGCTTCACTCAAGTTAATCTATTGTTGTAGAGTTACCCAAGTGCTTCTTGATCTCCTGATGTTAAGACTTACAGCATCCACTGATGGCTTCCATTGAGTAGTGTTAAGCATTTCCCCTGACGGGTTGCCTTGTCACTGTCATGCCCTAATAGATTCCCCTGACAAGTTGGCTTGTCATTATCATGTCCTGACGCGTTCCCCTGATGGGTTGTTTTGACAACGTCATGCCCTGACGCGTTCCCCTGATGAGTTGATTTGACAATGTCATGCCCTGACGCATTTCCCTGATGAGTTGGTCTGTCATTGTCATCCCCTGATGGGTTCTCCTAATTGGTTTCAATCACTGAAGGTTTGTCGATTTCTTCTGGAATGTCTGATGTGCGGAATTCTTGGTTGCTTTTAAGTAGTAACAGACATTCCTTTTTCACTATCAAGTCCTTTAGATGTTTTCACTGATGACTTGCATAGTGTTGTGCAGTTCGTCCCCTGAAGACTAAATTGATCATCAATGGATGCAGAACTTGTGTAGATATATTAAGGTTTATATAATACCTTAAGTATTTACAGATGCACAATTATTCTCTAAACATCATCATCATTATTTATCTCTAACAGCTTTTCTCTTTCAGTAAATAAATTACAGTTGCTATATGATCTAAGATGTGTGTTCTTTAGATATTGTTCTTAGATATGTCTCAGAGATGTGTTTTTCCTCAGTTGCTTTATGTCTCTATTTATAGACGCACTACCTTTTTCTCCAAGCTTCTTCTTTGAGTTGCTTCTAAAAATATCTCTGATGTTATTTGGAAATTGTAGCTCTTTCACATAACTTCTCTTTTGCATGAACTTTCTTGCACGCCAATCTATTATGTAACTTTTCTAGTACATACTTTCTTCTTATTACACCAACTCCCTTATTTTCTTCTTAATGTTCTCAGGATAAGTTATCCCTGCAACAACTAAATTTGTATAACTTATCTATTTAAGCTTTTCTAGTTTTATTATACCATCCTTCTTATTTTTCTCTTCAAGTTTCTATAAGTTATCTATGCATCTTATACAATTGCAGCTTTATACGCCTATGTGTATTTGTATAACTTATCTTCTTGAAGCTTCTTTGGTAACAAATCTCTCCTTATTGGACCACTTTCTTTATTTTAATTTCACAGCTCTAACTGAGTTACTGGACTGTTGCAGTCAATCATATGTCATTCCATATGTCATCTTTAATCTCTGATGATGATCATTTATCATCTGATGACCATTTAGACTCTGTTGAGTTAGTCTCTGATGCATATTAGGAGTTCTTGTGCAGTTTCAACAATAGTCTCTGACAGAACAATCCTTAGTATTCGATAAACTAATTATTAGTCTCTGATAGGCTAATTCTTAATATCTGATAGTACAATTCTATAGGTGAGTTGCATAATTATTTTGAGCTTTCATTTACTGGTACAGACCATCATTCCTTGAAGAGATATTGTATTTTGAGTGGATAACATCTTATGATGATGTGTTACACCTGAAAATGATATTATCCACTATTGAATAAATTATCCACTGATGGCTTATCCACTAATAAACAACTTTATCCACTGATGAAGAAATTATCCACAGATGGCTTATCCACTATTGCAGTTCAACTGTTGATAAGAGTTTAAGTTTCGTTCCTCTAGCAATCTTAAAGTTCAGTTTAATTTAGTTCAATCTTCAATCTCAGTTCATCAACTAGTGCTGCAAAATATCCTCTTATGGTTGTTATGATAAATTATCCTCTGAATTATCTTTTGATGTGCATTTTACATTGTCAGGGGATAACATCCATTGGTTTGTCTATTATCCACTAATGAATAGTTTACACTATCAGGGGATACTGGACAAAACCAGCTACACTTTCAGTTTCAGTATAATTACAAACTCTAATAGTTCTAAGTGTTATACATTATCATCAACTGTTGTAATTCCTAACATGTATAAATAGTCAAGTTAATTAGTTGTTCAAAAACGTTGTGTCGAAATAACCTACATTCATTTAAATTGGATAGTTATAATATTTTACTGAAAACCAATAATAACTTGTGTCGTTTAAATAGTTTGGGCCCGCGACTAATTTAAATGAACATGCAAGGTCACACACAAAAGAACTGGGTTATTACTAAAGTAAGTCCAATTCTAATTAGGATATTAATATGGAGATTAGTGTGTGTGTGTGTGTGTGTGTGTGTGTGTGTGTGTATTAAGACAACTAAGGTAGTCATCACTTCTCTTGCTAACGAATGTGTTGTCCCAGTGAAATAGCCTAGAACTTGTAGAAGGGGGGTTGAATACAAGTTCTTGAAAACTTTTCAAATTCCTGTTCTTCAAAGTATTATTACTTACAGAAATTAAATAACAAGAACAAGAATAAATTTATAAACAATTGATTTTATTGATGAACAATTTATTACAAATTCTAACAATCACAAATTGATTGTCAGCTTCAATTCTTGTACTGTATATATACAAATCTATATAATCATACAACTTCTAATACAACTCTGTAAAATTAATTATAGCTCCCAAATCTGAATATGAATTCAGCTTCTAATCCTATTCGACATATGTTTTCTATGTACAATTCGAATAATACTTTCAATTACATATCTCTGGTATATTTCTAACCAGTTTCGTCTTCAATGACTCTTCAATGTCTTCATCAAAGATGACTTCTAATCCAATTAGAAGTTTGTACTGCATCAGAGAGTAATTTTACTTTAGTCTCTGACTGCTTCAACTTTAGTCTCTGATCAACTGTTTAGTCTCTAACAGCTTCAGCTTAGTCTCCGATGATTCAATCTTAGTCTCCGATGCTTTAATCTTAGTCTCCGATGGTTTAATCTTAGTCTCTGATGACTTAATATTAGTCTCCGATGCTTACATTTAGTCTCTGATGACTTACACTTAGTCTCTGACGCTTTAAGTTGTAGTCTCTAATAAGCTTTTGCCTTAGTCTCCATGTGGCGGCCCCGAAAAATCCCCCGAACCAGGCCTTGGGCACTGTCAATAATTTGGGTGACAGCCCCAAGATCCCCAGGCTGGAACCCCCGGGCCCCGCTAGAAAACAAATATAAAATCACAACACAACTGAGACAGACACATCATAGCCAAACATTTACATTATCTGTATGAAACATACATTCTTAAAACATCATAATAAAATCTTAAGATTCACACATCTTCTTACAAAACCTCACAACTTGGAAATAAACAAGTTGCAGCGGAACTAACTTTAGATGGCCCATCTGGCCTTACAACCTAAACATTTCTATGATGGCCTTCCGTTTCACTTTCCCTCTAAAGGTCATCTATAGGAGAGAAATCAAGAAGCTCTCACTATGTTATTTTCTCTTTTCCTTTATTAGGCGACTCGGCCTTCTTGACATAACCTAAAAAACATTTCATAGCATTCCACATGAGCGTTTACACTCAGCAAGTATATATTCATACGCAAGAAGAATAGATAATTCAAAAGCTTTAATATTCATTGGAGTTGGGCGAAACAATGCCAACACCTCCAGATAATCAATAAACATGTATCATTTAAGGTTTCCAAGTGATATCAAGGGGTTAACCCTCTTTAAATAAATCTGGATTCACTCTCTCTTCATCAGATAATGCATCACCTGACTAGACTAATCACTATCTGACTTCCTTTAACAATCAAATTTCATCCCAGCTGGTCAGCCTGGTCATTTGATTCCATCATTTCATATTCGTAGTCGCTTGTAGAAAACATTGGTCTGCGAGGGTCTGATTACCGATGCCTTGGCCTCTCATTCCCTATCATCATTGGCCAGAATACCAGGCGAAAGCATTCAACAGCCCCTTAACTTCCCATATGGATATATCTTATTGTAAACTTTTTCTTATTTTAAAAACTTTGGCATGCTCAGCAATTAAAAGCAACGACTGCCAATAACCTTGGCGTGCTCAACAAATAAAAGCAGCGACTGTCAATAACGTAACTATATATCCATACAGGACATGCTCAGGTGTGCATACAAGATCACAGTCTGCAACACCCTTACATCATCTTTTGGTGTGCTAGCGATTTTAAACAACTAGCAATCACCCAGTAACACATATCTCAATAATCAACATCTTTTCACGTATATCAGATCAATGATCGTATGTTACTTAATCATCAAAGAGATCATCATCTTGCATAGGCATTAACATCATTCATTTACGTAAATCGAAATAGTGATTCTATGTAATCAGCAAAAAAGAAAGTGAAATGAGTATATACTTGCCTTGGTCCTTAGCTAAACTCAATATATTGGTTGCAATAGGGTTCTGTAAAACATCATTGTTGGTATAACATGAGAAATCTATGTTTTGGAAGATGATTATGCAAAAATAGAGAATGATCATCAGAGCACGAAGTTGCCCATCAGGGAATATTTTACTCGCCAGGGGATGGTTCATCCGTCAGGGGATACATTACCCATCAGGGGATGCATGCCTGTCAGGGGATAAACTTGTTCATCACCAAACTCGTCGGGTGACAGCTTGTTCAACGCCGAACTCCCCAAGTCATTGCTGAACTCATCAGTGGATGATTTGTCCAGCACCAAACTCCTCGGTGGATAAATGTTTAGCGCCAAACTTGTCGGAAACAAAACATAGATGCTCATCAGAGACTAACAAATATCTCATTAGAGACTGATAACGTCATCTTAACCCATCAGAGACTAAGGCTGACGTCATCAGAGATTATCATTAACTCATCAGAGACTGATGATGTCATCTTAACCCATCGGAGACTAAGGGTGACGTCATCGGAGACTAATGTTAACTTATCAGAGACTGATGACGTCATCTTAACCCATCAGAGACTAAGGGTGACGTCATCATAGATTAATGTTAACTCATTAGAGACTGATATTATCTCGTCAGAGACTAACATTATTTAATTAGAGACTGATCATAGAACTTGTCTCTGATAAAAAAAAGTCTTCCATGATCAAGAACAATACCTAGCGAAGAACAAACTCAATCCAGATATATAATCATCCATTTAATAACTCAAAACACCATACTCTTAACAACTTTATTCTTTCCTAAAGACTTAGCATATATAGTGAATACTTTTGGATGCTACGCAAAAAGAAAACGAAAAGCAGAGGAGAACATAAGATTCTTACCTCTTAGGTTGACGAAAGAAATCAAAGCCTATTTGAAAGTAATCGCCCAGAAGAGAGAACTTGAAATTATATGGAGATGGTAGGTTTAAAGAAGAACTTTAGGAGAGAAAATCTATAGAAAAGAGATTGAAATGTTACCTCTGAATGAGGTATTTATAGTAGGCTAAGATTAAGCTTTGAGTTAAAATCATTGGTTAATAAAGTGGCTACTCATCATGATTCTTAACAGCTAATACATGAAATAAGCAGCTGCTGTCGTTCATGCACATAAGCTTTATCCACTAATGACACACAATTAGCTTATTAATCAACTTAACCTACGTACTTATGAGGTAGTCATTCTTACGTAAGCCATTCAAGCTATTCTGAATGAACCTACTAATCTTTACACTTGTATCCTTAAAGCACTTTACAAATATCACCAATAAAATATATACATAAATTGTTTGTCCTCATATCAAACATCTAAAAGTCATAACCCTTTGATGGTTCCAAATAATCAGACATCCAAAATCATAATATTAACTATACATGTTAATAAGAAAACAAATATGAGTGAATATATTTATAGATAAACAAATTTTCTAGGTCGTCACACTCCGATAGACTAAACATAATCTCTGACTTGTTGAACTCTCTAATGCAGTTCTGGTAGTCTGTTATAATACACATCAACTTACTCTCATATGAAAATAAATTACATCAATCAGAGAGTAAACTACCAGCTACAAAAATCCAAATGCTATAAATTAGCATTAACTGTACATTTGTATATCTAAGTATTCTAGGTACAATTTGTATATCTAAGTATTCTAGGTACAATTTGTATATCTAAGTATTCTAGGTACAATCATCATCAAATGTTATAAAATCTAACAAAATGTGTGAGAGAGAACCCTAAGGTGAATTTCGCTAGCACATGTGGATAAGGTGGCTCAGTTCGTGTGTAGATACCAGTAGAGTCGCGATGATTAACGTGTAATTTAGATACAACAATCTTAACTCTACTGCTGCAGTGGCATCAAAGCCAGGCTTGCATGTATACCATAATCATTTTTTTGTCATCTTTGATATATGTATACGAAATCTGTATGTTGTCAATGTGCTACATGACTTTAGATCATATTCGAATTTCCTACAAGTTTTATAAATTGAGTATATGCGATATTCGATATATCATGCGTTGCATGTGATATATTACATGATTATTATAATCTACTATATCCATATATGTATGTTGATACAAATGGAGATTATGCTACGAGGTAAGAAATTAATGTGTTATATGGATATATGCATAATTTTGAAAAATTACAGTTTATGATACATGTAATATATTCTGATTATATATGATATAATCTAATTGTATATATAATATACATGTGAACCACAGTTCTATGACTGCGATGTTTAACATGATTAAACAGAGTGGTTATGAATTAATATGATTAATCCATAGGTTTTTTATGCTGAAACAGAGTTATAACTCCGGTTTAGCTTCTGGGGTCCTACCCTTTGGACCTCGTAAGGGGGCTATGACACCTATATGGTTTCGGGTGTTGGTTAGATTACATATATGATTTGTTTAATATTTGATATTTTATTATGATATAGTATAATATCATGATTAGTTTAATTAAGGATTTACACTATATCATGTTCCATTCTATGTTTGTTTTGATTATGTTTAACATTTAATTAAGGATTATGTTCTCAAGCAAGAAAAGAAGGATTATGTTCTTGGAAAAAAAAAACTTCCAAAAAAGGAGCTTGAATCTTTATCACCTCATAAGAAAAGAGAATCGTATAAGAAACATGTTGATGTTTCTATCGATGTCTCTTGCCTTATGTTGGCCACCATGAATTCGGATCTTCAGAAGTAATTCAAAAATGTTGAGCCATACGATATGATCAAGAGCCTGGAGAATGTTTTTTAGGAACAAGCTCGCACTGAAAGGTACAATACAATATGTGTCTTGATTGAGTGTAAAATTGCTAAGGATGTTATTGTTAGCCCTCATGTAATCAAAATAATTGGTTATATTGATAACCTTGAATGGTTGGGTTTTCTAATTAGCCTTGAGTCGGCTACTGATATCATTTTGAATTCCTTATCTAATGAATAACATGATTTTGTTATAAATTATAACATGTATAATCTTAATAAGACATTGATGGAGTTACATGGGGAACTTAAGAATACTAAATAGAATATCAAAAAGGACCCTACTCTTAATGTTCTAATGGTAGAAAAAGGGAAAGGTTTTAAGAAACCGGACAAAGGCAAGGGTAAGGATAAAGGCAAATGATCATCAAAACCTAAACCTAAATCTAAGCCTAAGTTTGGTCTTACTCAAGATGCTATTTGTTTTTTCTGTGAAGAGCCTAGACATTGGAAGAGGAATTGTAAGAAATACTTGGAAGAACTGAAAAAGAAGAAGTGAAGTGAGACTTCTGATTCGCTTATTTATTTTATTGAAATAAATGTTACTATTTTTAATTTTACTTCATGGGTATTAGATGTCGATTGTGGTTCTCACATTTGTAAATATGTGTAGGGGCTAAAGAGAAGTAGAAGTGTGACAAAGGGTGAAATGGACCTACACGTGGGCAATGGAGCAAGAGTTGTTGTTTTAGCTATAGGGACATTTCAATTATCTTTACCTTCCGGCATGATTTTAGAACTTAATAATTGTTTTTATGTACCTGCTATAACAAACATCATTTCTATTTATATATTGGATATGGATAGTTTTAATTTCATTATTAAGAACAATTGTTGTTCCTTTTATCGCAATAAGATGTTTTATGGTAGTGCTCAATTACATAAAGGTTTGTTCTAAATCTAGAAATGCCTATTTATAACATGAATACCACAAGACTTAAATCATCTTCGTATGACATTGTCGCTTATGTCATATAAATAAGAATCACATTCATAAACTACATAATGATGGAATTTTAAATTCATTTGATTTTAAATCATATGATATTTGTGAGTCTTATTTATTGGGAAAGATGACAAAATACCCTTTCACTAGCACAAATGAAAGGGCATCAGATTTATTGGGACTCATACATACTAATGTGTGTGGACCATTAAATATGACAGCCAGAGGAGGGTTCCAGTACTTCATTACATTTACTGATGATTTTAGCAGATATGATTATGTTTATTTGATGAAACATAAATATGAATCTTTTGAAAAGTTTAAAGAATTCAAGAATGAGGTACAAAATCAACTTGGAAAGATAATGAAAGCTCTTTGATTAGATCAAGGAAGAGAATATATAAGCCAGGATTTTAAGGATCATCTTAAAGATTGTGGAATATTTTCACAACTAACTCCTCCAGGAACGCCTCAATGGAATAGTGTATCCGAAAGGAGAAATTGTACTCTATTAGATATGGTTCTATTGATGATGAGTTTAACAGATCTTCCAATCTCTTTTTGGGGGTATGCACTCGAAATAGCTGCCTTCATTTTAAATAGAAGTCTGTCTAAATTGGTAGAAAAGACGTCGTATCAAATGTGGACGGGAAAGGTTCTAGTGTATCTTTTCTCAAAATTTGGGGTTGACATGCTTGTGTCAAACGATTAATTTCTGATAAGCTTGGTCCCAAATTGGATAAATGCTTCTTTGTAGGGTATCCTAAGGAAACCAAATGATACTATTTTTACAACCCAACTAAGAACAAAATGTTTGTTGCTAGAAATGGTATCTTTTTGGAAAGAGATTTTCTTTCTAAAAGAACCAGTTGTAGTAAAATTGATCTTGAAGAGATTGTTTAGCCACTAAAGAATTCTCAAATTAATTAGAATCCTCTTTTGTATGATGATAATCAAGAAGAGCGGCAAATAGTTGTTGAGCCTACACAAACGCCAACTATTCTTCATCGATCTGAGAGGACACATAGATAACCTATGAGGTATATGTTACTTGTGACCAATCATCGCCATCTATTGTTGATAAGATATGATGAGCCTATGACCTACTCGAAAGCTATAATGGGCAATGACTCCAACAAATGGCACGAAGTTATTAATTCTCCAGTGGAATCCATGTATCAAAATAAAGTATGGACTTTGTTTGATCCACTTGATGATGCAAAACCTATTAGGTGAAGTGGGTTTTCAAAAAGAAAATCGACAAGGATGGTAATGTATACATTTATAAATCAAGACTAGTGGCTAAAGGTTTCAAGTAAACTCATGGTATTGACTAGAATGAAATATATTCTCCAGTTGTGATGCTTAAATCCATTCGGATACTCTTAGCTATTGTAGCATATTATGACCATGAAATTTAACAAATGGATGTAAAAACAATTTTTCTTAATGAAAATTTGTCTGAAGATGTGTACATGACATAACCTGAGGGTTTTACGTCTTCAAATTTGGCTGAAAAAATATGCAAGTTTCAAAAATCCATTTATGGATTGAAGCAGGCATCACAAAGTTGGAACATTTGTTTTAATGAAGCGATCAAAGAGTTTGATTTCAATAGAAACGAAGAAGAAACTTGTGTTTACAAGAAGGTTAGTTGGACAGCAATTGTATTCTTGGTGCTATACATGGATGATATACTTTTGATGGGAAATGATATTCTTATGCTTATTCTATAAAGGCTTGGTTGGGAAAATGTTTCTCAATGAAAAATATGGGAGAAGCGACTTATATATTTGGAATTAGAATCTATCGGAATATATAAAAATGACTCATAAGACTAAGTCAAAATATGTATATTGACAAAATCTTGAGTAGATTTAATATGCAAGATTCCAAGAGAGGTCAAGTTCCTATGACACATGACATAAGTCTTAATAACATGTAGTGTCCTTAGACACATGATGAGAAAAACCGTATGAGTAAAGTTTGTATGTCATGTTGTGTACTCATCCTGATGTTGCTTATACTTTGAGCATGACACATAGATACCAGTCACATGCAGGAAAAGGTCATTGGACTGCGGTTAAGAATATCCAGGAACAACTTATTATAAGTGGTTTCTCTGATTATAGTTCTCAGACAAACAAAGATAATTTCAAATCACAATCTAGTTTTATCTTTTGTTTGAATGGTGGTGCAGTATGTTGAAAAATTTCCAAGCATGATATTACAGTTGATTCAACAACAGAAGCTAAGTATATTGCTACTTTAGAGTCGTCAAAGGAAGTAATGTGGATCCAAAATTTATCATGGAGCTAGGTGTCGTTCCAAGTATTTTGAATTCATTGGACCTCTATTGTGACAATAATGAAGCTATAGCATTGTCTAAGGAGCTCCAGTCCAATCAGAAATCCAAACATATACTTAGATGTTACCATTTGATTCAACAATTTGTCAAAATGTGATGTAAAAATATGCAAAGTTCATACATATTCAAATGTTGTTGATCCGTTAACAACCCCGCCATTTTTCCAAACATGAGCGTCATTGTAATGCACTAGGATTTAGACAATTTAGTGATTGGTCCTAAAACAACTACGAATATTTGTGACTTATTATTTTATTGTTCATTAATATGATGTTTAAAAGTTTTCAGTTTATATTAATGTGTTTGTTTTTAAATATTAAATTGTTGTGTCATGAATTATATGTCTTACAATAGATGATCAAGCATGTGACATGACAGTGAAACTCTATTATTCATAAAGATATGATAATTCTAAATTTGTCCATAGTCTTAAAATGTCATTAATTTTGGGCATAAATAATTTTTTGACTAATATGTGGATTAATTGATAACTTTGTTTCACAAGTTATGGATATGAGATATCGAATTAGTCACATAAATACATGTCAGAGAACACTGTATTGAATGGACCAGCTATGCGATTGCTGTAAAGATTGTTATATAACTGTCATTAGTTTTTCTCATCACAACTAATTATTTTATTTCTTTTATTTGAGTTCGTCACGGTATTCTTTTCTACATGAAAATTATAATATTTGACATTATCAAACATTAGCCTTTATGAGGTGATAATAAAGATAATGGTTGAATATTTTATGAATCATACGAAAGAATGTGTATGAGCAATATGATATTTCTCACTCTCATATAACGAGAGGATAATATTTTTACCCTCCCATTGAGTTAGAACAGTAAAGTATATGGGTGTGCTCAAATGAGTTGAGGAGTCAATCATTTATTGAACAGTTTAACTTGATTTCGAGAAAATTGATTGGATTCTTAAGAATAATATGTTCGTGCCTTATACGCAGTCATGATATATTACAAATGAGATTGTATTTGTATAATTGATTCAAAGGTGTTGTTGCACCCCTGCTTATATACTGTACTTAAAAGTTAATGCTAAATTGTTTATATATAAGAATTGATGATGTAATATAGTCCTTGCTTAAGTCATTGTAAAAGAACTTAGAAAAATATCCAACTTGTTAGGTGGATATACTTTTAGCTTAGCAAGGAGTTTGATGACCTCCTATTATTCTGATCTAATTAATAGAGGTCTGAAGATTTGATCACCGTTGAAGTCTGCTGAAGAAGGATGCTGAAGATGCAAGAAATATTCTAAGTATAGCCCTGCTTTGGAAGAAAATAAGCAAGGGTCCTTCTGAACTTAGAATATTCCAAGTCAAGTCCTGCTTAGAATGGAAATAAGCAAGGATCAAGAAAAGGACATGATTGTGTCAGAAAAAGGACTATCTTTAGTCCTGCTTAGTCAACTTCTAGAAGGCTCTTTCTGAAAGCACTAGAAGACAAAATAACGGTCACATTTTTGAACTAAGCAAAGACAGCTGTAAAGATGCAAGTCACATAAAAGGAAGGACTGCTCCAACGGATCTATTTTCAAATTCCCCAACGGATAGTTTTTGGAGTAGTATAAATAGAAGTCATAAATGACATTTATGACGACTGAACAACTGGACAACTACAAACGCTCTGACACTCTGACACTTTAAAGATCTCAGCAAGACATCATTAAACCTTGAACAAGTGCTATCCATCTGCTCAACTAAGGAGCATTTTACTTAGAGATAGCAAGCAAGATTATTTCAATCTTTGCTCATAGTCTGTGTGACTAGTTAGGTCTAGGTGACCTTGTTGTAAAAAGGACTAAGTGTCCTTCTGCTGATTGTTCTGTGTGAACAAATTATAGTGACAGCCTTCTCAAGTAAAAGAGAAGAAGAGTGGAGTAGGCTTAGTCCGAACCACTATAAAAATTCTATCTCTACTCCTGCTTACTTTTCATATTGTTTCATTGCTTTACTGTGCTTTGCTTTGTTCTCTGCTGAATCAGTTCAGCAAGGACTTACTATCTTTGCTGCTTTTAGCCATAAACCTTTGCTCAAAAATCTAAGGGGATCTTTGCTTAAACTAATTCCGCTGCCAAACGTTTTCAAAATTTAACTAACTCTTTTAAATCAGTAAGAAGTTTTCAATCCTGCTAAGTTTTATTAAGCAAGTTTTAAATTTTGAAAAACACTATTCAACTCCCCCCCCCCCCCCCCCCCCCCCCCCCCCCCCCCCCCCCCCCCCCCC
>CM025785.1:27948249-27979604 GCA_014636745.2 Centella asiatica | reverse complement strand
CCCCCCCCTCTAGTATTTTTTTACCTTCGGGACCTAACAAAAGGCATGTGGGAGATTGTTGGAATTATGCCTATGAATAATTATATAAATAGTCATTAGTTGTTAAATAAAGGTTGTGTCAAAATAACCTACATTCATTTAAATTGGGTAGTTATAATGTTTTGTTAGAAATCAATTATAACTTGTGTTGTTTAAATAATTTGGGTCCACAACTAATTTAAATGGACCTACAGGGTCACACACAAAAGAATTGGGTTATTATTAAACCAAGTCCAATTCTAATTAGGATATTAGTATGTATATTAGAGTGCGTGTGTGTGTGTGTATTAAGACCGCTAAGGTAACCTTTACTTTTCTTGCTAACAAATTTGTGAGAGAGAACCCTAAGGTGAATTTCGCTAACACTTGTGGACGAAGTGGATATTAGTAGAGATGCGGCGATTGACACGTAATTCAAACATAATAATTGTAGTTCTCTTGCTGCAGTTCTTCGAAATTACCATGACAAAGACTAAGTTATGCTCTTGATTTTAGTATATGTGCGGATCCTATTTCATGGATTTCATATTACAATTTTATAATATATATATATATATGTATATATATATACTTCCGTTGTTTAAGAATTAATCTGAATTCCTATACATCCAACATATTCTTAATTATTCATAAATTACAACAACAAAAAGTTGAAAAAAGGTCGATATCAATTGCATATATCACATTTGAGTTCTTTGTGGGACAAAAATTTAAGAAAGATGTTAGGTCTATTATATTTGATGATGATGTATATATTTAAAATTGTTAGTTTTTCAATTGTATAATAGTTGTTCATATGTAATATAAATATCAACAGATAAGTTTTTGAAACTTGATTTTTTTAAGTATTATCCTCCGATTAGTTATTTGTTTATCAGCGAATAATAGTTAGGTCCAATTGATATTTATACTCTGACGATGTAATTTGTTCATCAAATGATTAAAAAAACCAAGTAGCAAGTCAAATGAAAAATATGTTCCTTGGTGGATATTTTATTTATCGGAGGATAATCTGCATCGGAGGATCATCTGTATTAGAGGATAATTTGTTCATCAGCAAATAATGGTCATTGACAAATAAATATGTTCATCAGCGGATAAATGTCTATCAGCGAATAAACTCGCCAACAAATGAAATCCATCAATACATAAAGATTTATCAGCAAATATTGTTGATCGTATTTGACTGTAAGCTGAAATCCTAATCTGAATAGTATTTGAAGTTTCAATTAAGAAGCCGATCAAGATCCAATACATAATCAAATTTGGATTAATAAGGTCGGACAATTGATTTGAATTAAATTAGGATTGTTGAGACTTATATATATATATATTCATATTTAGATTAGATAAAAATTATTATTACAATTAAATAATTATTATTATAATAACGAAAGAGGGAGAGATTATTGTAATAACATAGCAAATTCTTAGAATTTGAGAAGTAAGTTCTTAAAACTTGAGAAGTTAGAAATTATTTTTTAGATTTACAGTTGTTTTTCATGAACAGATTTCAGCAACTGGAACTTCATTTACAAGATTGTAAATTCATATTCAAGATCAATAAAAGTTATTATTTATTGATTGATATAATTTGTTTTAATTACAATTTTGCATTATAAGTTACAAGTTATATCTGAGATTTTTACAGAATTTCAAGAAAAATTGATATTTGTATTCAACCTCTTTTTACAAATACTCGTCAGGGAATAATAAAAGAAAAATTAATTAACTTTAATCCTCCCGATTAAAATAACGTAAAAGTTACTTTTGTTTTTAACACACAATTAAAACGTGAAATGCAACATTACCACAAAAATATTCTGCAGGGATTGTACTTCCACGTTACAAATACCGTAAAGATGTTTGAGTACGATCTGTCGTATATTTCTTGGGAGGTTTTAAGTCACTTGTGCAATTGATATAAATGTTTCAACTTTATTAATTAAATTATTTAGAGATCGACCCTAATAATAAGCAGTGGGACCGGACAGTTAAAGAGCCAACGTACGGTGTAGAGCCCTTTATTCTTGAAAAAATGCTGTGGTCCTCGTTAATTTGCAATTAGGGTTCTTTCTTTGGTGGCAGGCTGCTTTCATGGTAAGTAATTAACAAGGTTTCAAGTCAAAAATAAAGAATAAAATAAAAAGAAAGATGTTTTAAGCCTATATGATTTATTTTTCGGCATCAACTGAAGTGTCTGATTTGCGATATTATGAGTGGAGTTATGTATTTTTCCTTTGCTTCGTCTCTATATTTATTATTAGTTCGTATAGATGTGCAGAGCATGAGTTTTTTTTTTAAAGTAATATTAACAGAATTATAGTTTTTTTAATTTTTTTATTTGTAATACTTTTATAAATGTAATCATATATATATGCATAAGACAATATTTTTATAACTAAACTCCTTCAAAGTCAATCCAAATAATATTTGAATTTGAATAAATTACAATTATTTTTAGCGATAATATTAAAAAATAATAATAACATAACTGAATTGACCGAGTCAAAAATTGACTCTACCGAGTTGTTCCTAATATATTATTTGTCAATTATATAGCAATAGATGTGTTTTGTTTGACAAGAGTACTAAAAAGGGAAAATTATATAAAATGTCAGGACAATTTAAAAAGGTAATCACTTACTCTTAGCCATGGACAATTTTTCAATATTCAGCGATTTGATCGAATTAAGCCTGCTTAATTTTATGTCTTTCGAGTTATTTCTATCACATGAATTGGTCACGTTTGATAATATACTAGTTAGTGCACATGTAATTATCAGTGAAATAACGAGAAATGAACTCGACCATAAAAAATAAATAAAAGAGAAATAAAATTCTTTCATAATATAAAAGAGGAATTGATATTTCTGTCGTAGATTCGCCATACAAACATCGGAAGGCCGCACTACACCAAACGAATGTATGTAGATGTATTAACTTAATTTTAGCCGACCGCGTTTGAGCAATAATTCCCTTGTTTTTTTCCCTTATCAACGATAAAATGGAAAGATATCCAAACAAATTGAACTACAATAAATATTAAAAACCACAACAATAAAACTAACCGAAACATACCGAAATAATCTTCTGATCAATACTTCCTTTGACTCGTTTTGTCTATTAGGTTGCGCTTGTTTTATTAAATGTTTGAATTTAAGTAGATTCATTAGATTTAAATTTACTTGATTAATTAAGTATTTATATTTAAATCTGAATATAAATTTAATTATTTGCTGAATATTTTGTCGTAAATATATGAATTAATCTATTTTATTATTTTATCTGTTCTTAATTTATTCAACTTTATTTTTTTGATTTATTTAATTCAGATAAAATTAAGACTATTAAGAGATAAATGGTAAGTTAAACAAACGGTGTAAATGATATATCATCTGAACACGCTTAGATCTTCAATCTATTAAAATATATTAAAAGCTAAACAAACACAACCTTAGTCATTTTAGTTTTTATAACTTTTCTCATTTTATTAGTCTTCCCTTTTCTAATGTATATATATATATATATAGGTTAAAAGTTTGAATCTTGTCCGTAATTCGTTGTAGACTCATACTAAACAATCTATAAGTATCACTTTTTATTTGACACTTATTGCATGACCCGACACTAAACTGAGTCACCCTCAATCTAAATTTTATGTAACAAAAACAATAAACTAATTCAACATTTATAATAAAATGACCAAAAACATTTTAAAAGCAATCAAATAATTTTAAATTAACATTAATTATTAAAAGACGAAAATTCTCTTTAAAAAATGCCTAGAAGCCTTACATAAAAATTAAAATGAGGCAGAAGGACAAAACGTCACTTCCCATTATTTCACCACAAATAAAGATACCATACTCGAATATATCTTCCATACCTAAATCGCCCAAATATATATCATTACTCCTTAATTTCATGCCAAATGAAATTTAATTAGGAGGGTTATGAATTATGGAGGGAGTTGGCATACCTTGTAGACACAATTAAGAAAAGGAAAAATGGTAGGCTTCCTTAATTGGAACCTTGTTGGTGTGTCCCTAGCTAAGTAATTAATTTGTGATCACTCACTTCCTTTGTGTGGCCATTACTAATTAAATGTGTACAACCAAACAAAAGTCATATTCAAATTGATAGTTACTCCCTACTAAAATCTTTTGGTTGCTAAACTTCCCTAATATATTGGCTTTGCATATTTACTACTACTTTTATTGCATTACTAATGCTGGCTGCAACCAACACACTGCAAATTATTAGTGGCAATGGCCCCCTCTTTCAGTATCCAAACAAAAAAGATACAATACTCCTATATATTTAACATCACTTTTGGTTTGAGTTGAGTTGGGCACATCTCAATTAATGTACCTTTGAATTATTACCTATATAACTAATTAATCATGTGCTCTACCACATGGTCTTGCTTCTTATTCTTAGTTGGTTTTTGATATTCCCTTTAGTCACCATTGCTAAAACTCACAAATCTATTCTCCATTTAAAATTGCACAAATGGACATGTCACGCATAATTTCATATTATAATTATATGGAAAATACAATAAACACCAACAATTTTTCAAATAAATATGCATAAATATATGTAATAAATTATTAACTATTAAAATTTTAATTGTCGGTTCATCAGTGTTCACTAATTTCATAGAAAGTTTAACCACATCAGTTTGTGCATATTTGTTTATGTACAAGATGGTATCTCTAGCACTATTTTGATTGTATTTTCCCTTATAAATTTTACTCCCTATGTCCTCTCGTATAAGTCATTTTGAGAGTTTTTAAACTTTTATCTCATTAAATAAGTCATTCACATTTTTTATGTCAACTAATGTTTATACTTGGATTATGCACACTACAACCTTTTCTCTCTCTTATTAAATTTATTGATATAAAAAAATTATTAGAGACCAAAATATTTATTTAGAGAAAGAACATGTTTTAAAATTTCACAAAAAATTATTTTAGCTACGTTATGTAAATGTTACATATCAATTTACAATTTTTTAATACTTATCAAAATCTATAAAAGACATACAAATGAATGAGGGAGTATTTGTCAATGTAACCCATAAATAATATTTGCTTTTGCGTATCTCTTCTTTTTATTGGTGACTACTTTCCTACTTTAAATTTTTTTTTTTTCTACGATTCCTCTATCGTACTTGATAATGCTGTATAAACTTTTTATTTTATGGTTGAGTTTTTACGATTGAAGATAAGTTATAGTATAGATATATGAAACAATAATGGGTATTTGATTATATATCGAATAGATGATCAACTAAAAACATAATTTTAATTATAAACTAGTATGAACCAAAGTAAAAATAAATATTATATACATATGGTAATCTTAAAATTAAAAGTAAATAAAATATTACTTAACCAATTATAGTTCGCTCGCACATCATTTACACGATATTCGCCCATGCTTGCACGATTTCTATAAACTTTTTTAACCTTACAATTTGATTATAAATTTATATTAAGTTCTATTACACATTAAGTTAATTTATTTCAATGGAATATTTCAAAACCATAGTTAGTAGAAATAATTGGTAAACTTCACATTAGTAACTCAAATATGTACTGGGGAAAGTACACAAAGTTGACACACACCTAAATTATTTGTAAGCATAGTTAATAGTTTAACTTATATCTGATTTTTTATAAATTAAATAACCAATAAAAAAATATTAATCGACAGGTTAGTAAATTTTCACAATTTGCATGAGATTCACCCAAACTTCGACCAGTTCAGTAACTTTCAGGTTAGTAATCTATTAATCTTCTGTTTAAATTTTTTTTTTAGAAAAAAAAAATTTAATTGACAGGAATAAAAGTTGGAAAAATCAAATATGTTGTAGTATTATTTATATTTAGGATAACCAAGTGTGTCAAGTGACCCCATTCAGAAGACATATACGATACATGCGTAAATTATCCGTTTTCATAATTGAGAAAGAATGAACCCACCTTACCTCAAGTTTTTAAGAATATTGACTATATATAAATCATATTCAATTATTTTAAAATTGGAAGGTGTATTATATCTTATTTGTTGCTTTCCGAACTTGAATGTGTTCGTACTACTTTATATGATTGAAAAGTTCAAATATATTTCCGTTCGAAACAGAGAGTACTACGTATATTTCCACAAATATTGAAACTACAAGACCGTTCCTGTTCATTAAGATTTTATTTTCCCTTTTTTTAACATTACTTCCCCCACCTGAAAAGGGAGTCCGAGTTAACGCAAAGAAATAGTGGGACAAACTTATTTGCATTAATACATCATTCATCTTATATAATATATATATATATATATATATATAAACTGATAAGTGCCTATTTTGAAAATTTTTAATAAGTAAAATCTAAAATACTATCTGGAAGGGAAAAATTATTAGTGGGTTGGAACAAACGATGATACAAGATGATGTACAGAAAAATCGAACCAGTAATCGATATATATGGCCCAATTTTCATATCTTACTAATTAATTTTATATTTTTTTTAGTTCATAATATTATTATTACACATATATTTAGGTAAAATTTAGTATATGATATATATTTTATTTTATTTAATAAAAATAAAAAGATAAAAATAATTATATAGAAATTTTAATATAGAAAAAATTAAAATAAAATGAAATGTTCAATATTTATTAAATTTCACCTAACATATATGCAGTGTCGATTAATATGAATTGGAAGGAGTATCCAACTGTACGAGATGAAATGGTATAAAAAAATAGAAAGATACATAAATTTTTTCATATTTTTGCGATGCGTAACATGATTTATATAACAATATAAAATTAGACATTTTGAAAGGTTGAGATATATTAATTTAAAAATGATTATAAAACCTATGGAAATTGAAAATGAGTTCAAAAAAATTCACATGTATTGTTTTGACATATTCCTTCGATTCAATCTGTACAATCTGGAGTATTTTTTAGAACTAAAGCATAGTACGACTCAGTAAAATTATATGAATTAATTACATCTCATTTTTCCTTATCATAATTTACACACACACACACACACACACACATATATATATATATATATATATATATGTCCTTGATATAATTTTAAGTGTGTGATTTAAAATTAAAGAGCAAAAGTGAAATTTACTACCTAAAGTAAGAAAATTCAAAAAAAAAAACACTTAACATTTTAAAACATATTTTTAAAAGTATCCTCTTTTAAGAACGAAAGAAATAATATTTACAGCGTTTCTATCTATTTTCCTATGTTGTCTTCTCCCCCTCCATTTGGCCAACTTGTGCCCTTGGTGAAACTACGACGAGATCATATGAAATGTTCATTTTGGCTCATAATATACAAAAATATAATTTAAAAGATGTAACAGAAATGCGATTGTCTCATGGCAAATTTTGTTCTGAACGGCAAAGATAATGCTAGCCATACTATAAACATCCGGATTTTAAGCATAGGCATGATATAATAACGGGGCCAAGATAAAAATTAAAAAATTGGTTCAACAGATAATATTTGAATACTTTATTTATAATTGTTTTGATCAAAAAATATTTTTTCTTTTCTGAAAAAGTGACTAACGTCGTTCACTCGTTCCCAGACACAACTCATCTCTTATCAACTCATTTTCTTAAATTTTCATATATTTTCTTTAAGGTGAGTGACTAATTATCTCTTATTTTTCATGATATATTTTTAATGTAAAAAAGGTACCCTTCTTAAATTTTGAGACCGAGAAAAAAGAAAAATATATATAAGAACTACTATTTGCATCACAAGCAAGTAATCTGTATATTTTTTAAAACCTTTATTTCTAAATAAAAATCCGATCTTTTTACATCTTTAACCTAACATACATATTATAGAAGGTGAAAGACTTTATTAGTACAATATCCCTTATTTTAACTATAATAATATAAAATTACTTGATTAGTTCCTAACTTAAATCAATTAAAAGATTTTGTTTATACAAAATTTGTCATCTTTATAGCCCCGTATTATACAGTGTATACTTTAAAAAGTCAATTTCCTATTTGTAGCGCTAACAAGTAAAGTTAAAATTGTGAACGAATCAATTTATTTGTTTGTTTGACTTAAATCGACTAATTTAAAATTCGACTTGTTAAACGAGTTAATCGTGAATATAATTTTCTATTCGTTTTATAATTTAAATTCAATTCATCTCTACTCAACTTGATTAATTTATATATTATGCAACTCGTATTCGACACAACTCAACTCGTTTAATATATAAACTCAACTGAGTTATATATACCAATAAACTCGATTAATCTATATATTGTATGATAGTCCATGTGCAACTACTTGCTCATTTGTTACTCCCCTTTGTAGCATAACATAATAATAATAATGGGGGTTATGACAGCTAAGAAGTTTGTACTTAAATAATTATACTGATATTTGGAGGGCAAAAGCTGTCGTAAATATCCCACAAAATCCAGCCTATACCCACTCTATAGTTATGGAAGGACCTACACCCCCATACCTTGGTGGTTGAGACACCCTTTAGACTTATTACTTGATAAACCTTATTTATTTATAAAAATAGTGATTATTATGATAGTGGTAATTGTTATAATAATGACAATTTTAATTGAAATAATACTATTAACAAGAATAAGAAAAAGCTGCACATTGCAATACTTCCACGCCTTAACAAAACAAAACGACATTGGTGACCTCACCCATGACAAAAAAGCAAAACAACCTACAACTGAAGTGATAAAACTGATAATAGGCAAGAAAATGAGGCATTACTTGCGATCTTTCTTTCTTACTACTCACTGCTTATTCAATTCCAAATCTTCTACTTGACCCTGTTCCATTTTGTTCTAAATCCCTCCCCTATTATATTTTCAAGTACAAAATATATATTTGAGATTTTTGAGTTGTGTGTTGCATATATTGTATATATAAATTAATTTTGAAATAAATAATATATCACTAATCTTAAACGAATGGGTATAAACTATTTTTTTATTACTAGTATTTAATAATTTATTGCAAAGAATTTTTGTAGGTGAATGTTATGGAGTGTAAAATATCCGTTTAGAGAGATAGAGAATGAAACAAAAATTAATTAGCAAAAATTAATTAATTAATAAGTAGTAGCCCAAACGTCCTCCCTTTATTAGAAAGTTAATTAACTGATCTCTAGCCATTACCTTTTTCATTGTCTGTCTTCATAAGCAAATTATGTTAATCCCTTAATCAAGTACAAGAAAAAGAAACCCAATCAAATTGCAATTGTGAATATTATGATAAATTAGTTGAATGTTCTTGTCATGTTATATTATCATTCAAAGATAAATTCTTCTAATAGTTTTTTATTTACTTAATTATCATCTGATTATTTTTCTTTTTAAAGCTGACACACGTTCTCCAAATGAGGGAGTTCTGTTTAAATAAAACTTAACCTTTTATACATGGTAGATTAGACATTCTATCGTAATCCATTTAAAAGCTATACCCTCTTAAATATCGTATAAAAGCTTGACTAGAACTGGTACATAAATTAAATCGAATGACTTGCATTGAAAAAAAAAAAGAGAATAATTAATGCATATATAGAGGGTAAGATTAAGAATAGTGGAATAAGTAATTAATAATTGATAATTGGAAACATTAAGATAAGGAACCAAAACTTGACACATCCTTGAAGATAATCCACTTGTTGTAATACATAGATTGAAAAGAAAGATAAATGTTAAGACTGAAAAAGACGAAATGATTGCCTGCCCAAAACACAAAACTGGCCATTCAAATATTATACCATATACCAGCTAAGCTAATATGATAATTATATATGGGATCAAAATCAACTCTTTTTATCCTCTCTCTCTCTCTAACAGTACTCCACTAGTAAAGAGATAAAAGAACAAAGTAGATACTGTATTCTCTTCAATTAATCCTTAAAATAATTGTCCTATATTATGTTTTCTTTGCCCAGAATACAGAAAAGTAAATTACTTCATTGTCTGTATATAAACGACGTCAGAAGTTTCAAACTTTTTATGTCTTAAACATGTTTGGAATTTATCAAACATGAGTGATCAATAAAAATCATCGACAAATTGGAGAAAATCATATATAGATATTTGCCAATCAAAGTTGGAATAAAGTTTGAGATTCCCAGAGCTATCGTTTGAATAAATTTTTTGCACATGCACTAGAATTATGGGAGGAATATAAATAAGGTCAAATAAGAAAATTATTTCATTTTGTGGAATTTATGCTCTTCGTCCAAAAATCCAACAGATAAAAATCTTACATCGCATTAAATACTTACAATCGTTTTTGCATATGGAGATGTGAAAAGTGAAAGTGAAAACCTCAAAACCTCACCATTCCGCAACTCTTTGTTGCATATTATTTTATTTATTTATTTTTTTGTCCCCGATTATTTGTTACGGAAGCGAAAATACGTAGGTGGTATCTCTTAAATATCGTCTATGATTATTACGGAGTATTAAAATAGTGCTCCTACTTATAAATTGCATACACACATATATATAAAGAATAAGAAAAAATGAACAAGTGGGCACCGGAGATTTGGTGCATTAGACATGTTTTTTTTATATTTTTGTTTCATTTCGTGCCAATTGAATTTAAAAGTAAAAATGATTATTTTTCAAACGATCTCTACAACACGTGTGTATATATGAAAATGATGCAAAATAAAAACGGAAAAAGTATATGTGCCTGATCTTTTTTTATTTTCCTTATAATATCT
Source organism: Centella asiatica (assembly GCA_014636745.2). NCBI lineage: Eukaryota > Viridiplantae > Streptophyta > Magnoliopsida > Apiales > Apiaceae > Centella > Centella asiatica. The sequence continues at coordinate 27,968,781 of CM025785.1, read as the reverse complement.
AGAATTGTTCCTATAATTATGTTAAAATAGCATCTTTTTGTATATGAAAAAACACCAAATTTTCAGGTTATAAAAATATAGTACATAAAATTTTAAAATAACAGAAGTTATTCCCTATTTTTAAAACTATCATTTTAATTCATACGACTGAAATTTATAGAATAAAATTTCAATTTAAATTTTAAAAAAAATGTGCACAATGTCATCAACACTTATGCATGTTTATAACAATACAAGACTATCATGAAATAAAGGTATATTTAGAAAAACTATAAGGAGATGAAAAACCTTTGATCGTATAATATTTTATAATTAACTACGCTTTCCTTATTCATATAATCTTAATAATATCATACCCAATATATATGTATGTACAATAAAGAATAGTGTATACTTCCTCGGTACTTGTAAAGATGTCTTTATTATAATCGTAAAATTGTCCTTAAAATTATGTCCGAAAATATATATTTTATATTTATTTTTTCTCTTATACTTCTTTTTATTTGTTATTTTTTTTCTATCATTAATATGCGTTTTTATTATTTTTCAAACACTCTTTTAAAGAGTATTACTCCCTCCATTTTTAATTAGTTATTTTTCTAGGGTTTTTTTATTTTTATTTTTAGTTGTTTTTCTCATATTTTAATGTAAAGACGAAATTATTTTTTCTTTTTTTATATTTTAAGAATATATAAATATCTCATTTTTTCATGCATATTAAATAAGAATAATTATAATATAACACTAACAAATTAAATGTTATGATTCTTATTAATCATTCATCTTAATCAAAATGATTTGAGCTAAAGAAAAACGAACAGAATATTTGGTAGATATAAACTTTTATATTTATCCTAAAGAATAGTATGTTATGTAAAAGTTAAATACGGCTTTAAAATATGTATGTAGTACAAGGTAATACTCTACTATTGTAACCCAACCACCCTAACTCATGGTAGCCCACTTTTTGCTGCTTCGTCTCAGACAGGAATTAAACATCACATTTTCCCCTTCTCTCTCTTCCGGGGAACACTTTCTGAAATTAGAACCCTCTCCCACATGCACTACATATGGTTCAACTATATATATATATATATATGTTACATACACTTTAAATAAAATAGTACATTCAATTAATAAAGCAAAACATTTATAACCCCCACATACTATTAATTTAATTACTTGGAATTAAAGTAACAATATTAATTCCTTATCTTTGGTTAATATATTGATTAAAACTAATTAAGATGGAGTACATATCGGAATCAGAAATAAATAAACAAAGAATATAAAATTTGGTAAATTACCCATTGGGGGACAAATTCTCCCCTGGTCATCCTCAACACAAAGGTAATGATTAATTATCACTAATCATATAATATTGGAAAAAAGACTAAACAAGATTTGACTTGAACTAAATAAAATTATAAACTAATTGAGTAGTACTATAGTACTTTACTAGCTTCTTCATCACTGGCTAATATTAAAAAAAGTAACAGCACTTAATTATTTAACTTATATTAATTAATAGAAAGAAAGAAAGAAGATCAGGAAGAAGATGATGAGCCACTGCCATTAGTAACAACAACATCCCGAGGACTAACGCTATCGCTGTTATGAAGTTGATGGTGAACAAAGTTCTCTTGATTTCCACTGCCGTCATTGCCGTTGCCGTTGCTGTTGTTGTTGTAAGTAGTATTATTATTTCCATCACCATTGTTGTTAGCTTGATTATCTCTTTTACCGAAGGTGCTTTTATTATTATGCATCCACACTTTCAGAACTCCTCTGTCTACTCCAATTTCGCCGCAGAACTCAGAAATTAACTGTTCGTCTCGTTTCTGGATCTTCCACCCCACTCGCTCAGCGAATTCGAACATCTTGTCTTTCTGAAATTGTGTAAATTTTGTTCTGAATCGCTTCCGGCTTCCGGGGTGGATTGTTGCAATAGGGACCGTTGCCGGGCTGTTCTCCGGTTGGTGGCAGGAGACGCCGTGACTCAGGGCAAGGAGCATGTGGGGTGCGGAGGCGGGGTAAGCGGAAGAGATCGGGGGTGGAGATGGTGAACTGGGGCTGCCGCCGCTGGGCGGCGGAGGACGGTGGCGGTGGTGGGGTTGGTACTCGATGACGGCGGTGCTGGGTGGAGCTGGCACCGGATCGTCGGGCTCACGGCGGTGGAAGTTGCGGTGGCAGCCGCAAGCGGCGCATTTTAGCGAGGTGGGGTCGGTGGGGGTGGCAGTGGGAGAGGGCATGAACTCGCCGCAGCCGTCGAGGGCGTGGCCGCCTAAGGTGGCAGCGTGGTTCTTGAGACATTCTCTGTAGTTGACTAGAATTGGGAGGTGGTGGTGGTGGAGAGGGTGGTGGCGCTTGAGGACGCCGTTGGAGAAGGATAAGGGCTTAGCACCACTACCGGGTGGGATCCGAGAAGGGGTATCGGATTCGGATTCAGGAGATTTGATAGGTGGAGTAGGAGTAGGAGTAGTAGTAGTAATAGGAGTTATGTCCATGGCAGAAACATCTACAAGCAGCAGCAGCAGCAGCTAGGTAAGGTAGACAAAATTAAGAAGGTAGCTTTGGCCATGAGTTTAAGAGAAGATTAGATTTGGGGTTAGGGTTTTGATGAGGGAAATAGGGACATCTTTATCCATGAAAGAAAGAGTCAAGTGGGAGGTGGAAATAATAAAGAAGAAAAGAGCTTAGATTGATGATGTGAGAAAGAGAAAACGGAGAAGTAAAGAAGGTTTTGGTTTTTAGTTTTTGGTTATGGATTTGTGAGATGATGAAACTGTAGATAATGAGAAATCTTGGGTTTGTGGTTGTCCTTCTTAACCCACTGCCTATTTTTAGCCCGGATTTTAATCTCGGGTTAACTTTTTCCCTACTCATTTTCAGAGATTAATAAATGTCTACATGGGGTATGACTGTCATCTTATGCCTGCAATAAATACCTACTTAATTATAGTACCATACTAACTATTGTCGTGAGGAAATTGGTTTTTATGGGGAAAATTTATTTACAAAACTACGACTTTTTTTTGTTATTATTTAGTTCTATATGTAAAAGCGTAACTAAATTAACTTATATGTAAAAGTGTAGCTAAATTAACTTAAGACCGGTTTGTACAATTTTTTTAAACTCAATCATTTATTTATACTAAATAATCTTGATGAAAAATTAAGAAAAAAATTAGTTGCACCATTATCTCTATTTTAAAGTTAATTTAATAATTGTGAATAATATTTCCCTAAACTTATTTTAGAAATTAGGGTTTTTAGGGTATGTTGTTAATTTGATCCATGCTCTAAAATCTCTAATTTCTAACTCAAACGTAATGAAAAAGATAAAGTTAGTTAAAATATTATTTAATGGAGGAAAACGGTAATTTTAGATAAAGATATCCCTGTATTAAAAATTAAAATTTGATCCCGATCATAATTAGGTCAAAAATATGGTCGTGGTGTGGTATTAAAAACACATCACCAAATAATAATGTGCATTTTAACATTAAAAAAGAATAGGATGCATTTAAAATTTTTAATGTAAAATATAGGGTAAAACGAAAGTTTACCCAAATATATTCACCTTGAATAACTCAAACTCCCAAATATTCAATACATGGTCTTGGTTTTTTGACTCGGCCGATTCAACTACGAGTTGTCGGGCTATTGTGCTACCCCTAGATTTTGGGTCCATTTTGTTGACTCCCCCAAATAGGCTCTAGCACCATTTCAAAGCTTCCAGGTTTGTACATGTTATTATGGCGATGAATTTATTACATCAAGAAGATATGGGTTGGTATGCCTCTACTTATTCAACTCACTCTTTGCAATTTCTTGGTTATGTTTATATATCCAAGGCTAACTAAGCAGCCATTAGCTACCATATATGTACGTCGCCAAGTAATCAACTCATTAAATATTTAATACTATATATACAATAATATATGGTGTATGTATTGCCCTGTGTAAAATTATATATACATTATAATTCGTATAAAATAAGTTTATGAAATTCTAAAATATAAAATTAAAGCGCAATTTTTTTACTTTTAATAAACTTGAAGTGAAATATTATAAAATATATTTTAAAAAATCTAAATAAAAATTTTTATATTTTAATATTTTTATAAATTTATAGTAAATGTGAAATTATAATATTTACGAATAATATTATATTTAAAAAATAAATATATTTCTAATTTTAAAATAAACGTTATGTATTATATTATACAGAGGGAATATATTAATTGTATATCCCAAGGACTAAACACTAATGGAGGAGTAGTAATCATTGCATATATCCGGTGATATGTAATATCATCTATCTTTTATATTACTCCGTATTATTAAAAATGTATAGTAGAGCCTCCAAGGAAAAATTGTCTCATAACATATATATATATATATATATATATATATATATATATATCTGTGTGTGTGTGTGAGCACGTGTTACACTTATAAATAAGAAATGTAAATAAAGAAAATGGCAATTTTATAAGAGAAATTTTGGGATGTGGTGAAAGTTATTAGTTATTGAATATTATTATCTTCTATTTTATTCCTCTTTCTCCTCTCAAGTGTGTAACTTTTCTAATGTTTTCTAAATAAATACTTTACAATATTTGGAAATAAAGAGTTTACAAAAAATCAAAATACAATATTATTATTGAAAACTGTAAATTTATAAAATAAAAATAAATTTTCTTTGACAATAAGGGAATTTTTCTGTAATATATATATATATATATATATATATATATATATATATATATTATACACACATATATATACTATAACCTTATATTGTGTGTGACTTTCATATCGTACAATTTTTGTTTATGCAATCCTTTTGAGAAAGGAAAATTATGTATCTCAAAATTTCCTGTACTTACCATAACAAAAGTTATTAAAATAGAATTGTGAACGCCATAAACGTATATCCATTTAAACTACCATCAATTTAAAGATACTGTATGTATTTTTTTTTTCTCTTTTCCTATAGCGCCAAATAATATTATTATTTGTGTATTCTGTAGAAACAATTCTTTTTTAACAAATACGTAGTAGGATTTTGCGTAATTAAATGGACTAATAATCTTAAATATTTATATTATAAAACAAGAAAATAGTCTTATAAAATTTGTTAAACTAAGCATTGATACTCCAATCTTCATTTTTAGGTCTCTATAATTAGACAATTTCCTTTATTTGGGTTCTTTCTTATGTCATTTATGGATATCAAATAAAAAATATTATTGATATATATGGCGCTAAATTCGAATTGCATTTAGTGGGATTAAAAAAAACACTACTCCATATATACTCCACCCACAGTAACCCAAAAAAGGAAAAAAGAACATTATATAATCTCTCCAATCCAAAAACAAAGTTACATTTTAAAAAAATTTATTATTTTGTTATAAATTAAAAAAATTTCAATTACAAATATATAAATATCGTCATAATTTAAATATTCATAACAAATTTTATGAGAAAATTTTATTTTTTATACATTAATTTTTTAACCAAATATATAAAATTAATAATTATCAAAAATATAAATCTTGTTGTTTTTGTTGGAGAATAGTACGTAGTTCGTCATAATATATATCCTCAAAACTGGAAAGCACGATTCTCTCTCGCTCTCAATTTAAATTTCATTACGTTGAGACTGGGACGGTATTGTTTTAAGCAAATATGACCGACTTGCAAATTAGGACTTACGTCATTTATATCGGTATTTTTTTAATATATTTTTTATTTTACAGATTAAATTATTTTTTTATATTTTTTAAAATCTTTATTTTTTTTTAAAATTACACCAGTATCTCTATTATACAGATTAGAGATATTTAAATAATAAATTTTTTAATATATAAATTTATTGTTCAAATTTTTCAACAAATTCTTTATTTTAGAAATTATGATTCAGAGTTAATTTTTAAATTTTTAACTTTTTATTTTTTAAAATATAGATTATAAAGATACAAACGTAAGTGCTCGCGTTTACCTGTGGCCTCTAGCTGTAAATATTGAGAGAAAACAACACAATGGTTCCGTTCTGGCTATAGTACGTGGGGCCAGTCCAGGTCGAGGTCCCACTCCCCGTTTTATGGTTACTCCGTGTTATTGTATTACTTAGTATGTTAAAAGGTCCGAGAGTTGTTTTTAATTTTTACTTGTTAAATATGTATATTACCTTAAATTTTTTATGTCCCATTAACATTTTTATCAAATTTATCTTGTCTTCGTCTCATTATCTTGATTATTTTTTAAAATTTGATTTATTTCTTTTTTTCCTTTGTTTTTGAAAATTTTTCTATTATAATTTTTTTTTAAATAATTAGAAAATATGTTTTATATATAATCGAGTTGGAGTCGAAATTAAATTGAATGAGTTGGTAAATCTCATACTCTACCCTAACCCTATAGAGTTCAAATAATCAAATATCATGAGGATCGAAGTGAACGGAATGTTAATGAGTTTAGATGAAATTGTCATCTCTAATATGATGTCTTAATTAATATTTAAAATGTTTATTTAAAAGATATTTAAAGGTACAGATTTTATTTTAAAAAGTTTGGATTATTTATTTGTTACACACTTAAAAATAGAAGAGAAATAATTACTAACTTCTTCTTTTATTCAAATACGTGTTTGAATGTTTTAAGACACACTTAGAACATACGATATAGCATATAAAATGTCCCTTATTTCGGTTATAACCTTCTTAGAATAATGAAAATAACAATCTATGCGTAACAAGAGGATAAAACATGCAGTGACACCAAAAATTCGAAATACACAGATTGGGCCAGGTGCTTGTTCAAAATTTCAAATAACCGGAATATGCCACCCGAAAAATAATTCAGAAAATTTTAGTGAGGGCTCAAGAGTCCTAAACGGTGAAATTGACCTCTATAACACTCTCTATTAAAGTTGACATTTATCCAACTAAAATCTTAAACTTACTTTGTAATGATTATATAATAAAAATGATAAATAAAATAAAGATGTATTCCGTCCCTTTTCTCTTACATAGAGAAAATTACGATTGTTAATAATTACATTAATTTTATATTCAATTGACCAAAAAAAATATAGAAGTTTAATATTATCTTTTGAAAGTTTTTTGAAAACAATGAAAAATAAATAAATTAATACTAAATACAATTAATATAAAAAATTAATTCATTAATATTTCATTAAAACTAAAAGAGAATATATTTTTTTTCCAAAAAAGACATAAATATTAACGGATGGAGCAGTGACAAATTAACAGCAGATATTCCGCAGTAAATTTGAGGGGAGTGTAAAGGAGCATGAGTTAAAGAAAGAGGCAGTAATAATTATGAGGAGCATAATCGGGAATCATATTTGGGTTGGGGTAAGTTATACGTAATTAGGTAGCAGGTAATGGAGTAAAAAGCAAAAACTGCAGCACAAGGACGTCCAGAGCTCCGAGTCTGAGGCATTTACTGTACTCACCCACCATAATTTGTCAAACTTTTGCCCGTCAGCAGCTGGTCCGCCTCTTACTTACTTACACTCAACCGCCCTCCTCAAAATCCTTTTCTCTGCCTCTCTCTCTCTCCTCCCCCCCCCCCCCCCCCCCCCCCCCCCCGGCCCCCCCTTAGATACCAAAACTACCCTCCAGAAAAGTGTCCTTGGGCAGGGCAAAAATGTCATTCTCAGAATGGCCAGTTCACAGAATACTAGGGACATTTTTGTTGGATGATAGAATCTGAGGACGTTGAGAGATTGATTTGTCTCCACCATCGAAACGACGTCGTGCGTGGCTCGGCTATTTTGGATGAAGATGATTGTCGATAATTATAGGCGGTTGTTAGCCGGGGAATGAAATTTTGGAGTTTAGTGCATGAAAAACGAGTAGTTAGCCATTAAATTTAATAATCTTGCTTAGCGTTTTAGCAAAATGCATGTTAAAGTAAGTGCCACGTGTGATAACCTTGGACACGTGGATATTGTACTTTTCCATTACGAGCTGCCACGTAGCGCGGCTACTACGTAGAAATCCGTATTTCTTTACTAAGCGTCAAATTGACTATTACAGAGTAATTGCCATTTAATTATAAGTTGACATATTTCCAGCAAATAAATAAAAGTTGATGATGTGATTTCGCATTGTCTTATGTGAACCATAACCGTTTTAAGGGCACTGAAATCTGAGTATTTTTAAATGGACGAGAGTATTACTATCGAGGTACGTGATAAATACAGAAGCAATTTTTTTAAAAATTTAAAATGGTTTTAATTTGGTTTTGTTATACTACGATATGACATCACCTATTCAGTCATACAGTAGCTAAGGTTTAATCATCGGCAACTGTGTTAATCTCTACAGTTGCATTGAACCTCGCAACAACAAACTCTTTCTGGCGAAACCAAATTATTCCAACCTTGAGAAATATATATTCTTTGATTTTTTATTTTTTTTTTGAGAGAAGAGGTAAGAACTGAAGTACTAAACTTGCAGAATATAATTTTCTTTTTTGGTTATATAAGTGCCCCTAAATTTTAAAATACAAAATTATTTTTTTTAGTAATTTTTATCTATAATTTATACAATTAATAACTATTATCTTGAACTTAATTGTATAAATTACAATAGTTTAATAGTACTCTCCACGTTCCAAAATAAATACATATTATTTGAAATCGTTTAATTTCATTTGTGATATAGATTAATAAAATTTATGTTTAAGATTATATGTACTTTATGATACTTCACTTCATAATTATTAAGAATAAAATATTTCACAATTTTGAATTGTAAAATTTTAAAAAATATGTGAAATAAAATATGTCACTAATTCTTAAGTGGAAAATTTAGTATTTATTTCGATATTATTTTATTTGAAAATCAAATGTGGCTCAAGTTATTTCAAAATTTAGATTTAAGGAACTGTCGGAGAATAGTAATGTTAGTGCAATATTAGCACAAGTGTTTGTAGAGAGGGGGGGGGGGGTTGAATACAAACACCTGAAACTTATCGCACTTAAAAATTTATACGGCTTATTGAAAACAGTTGAACAACCAGAAAAACTATATGGAATGAACACACAGATTCAAGTTAAAATAGTTATATTATAACTCGAGGTTTTTCTGGAAATCTGTATAATCACAAATGTGATATACAGCTACAAATTCTGTGAATAAAGTTCACAGCTTCTCACACTCACTAGCTTCTAATATTCTTTGAAATATCTCTCTCACGATCTATTGCAAAGCTTCTCTCTAGTGTTTTGTGCTTCAGTGCTTGTTTGATCTGTTGGATGGATTCAATCAATCGTTATTTGTGTAATGAGAGCTCCGTTGCTTATATATCAATCAGTGGGTTGAAATCACGTTCTTGAGACGTGCTTCTCTTCTCAACTTAGCCACAAGTATGTCACATCTAAACTTTATGTGTCAGACTGCTACAAACTTTATTGCTGCTTTTCTTCCCCTGATCTGTGTGCATTTAATGCGTGAGAGTTCTCATTGGACCATTAACAAACTTCAAGAAATATCTTTCCAGTTAATATTTCTTGCTTCTGTAACACGTTACGTTGATTTCCGTGTAAGAACTGATGACGAGTGTATGCTGTCACAACGATCCACTGACTGCTAGCCCTGACGGACTTTGATCAGTGCTTCTGGATCCCCTGATGGTTATTGACTGGATCAGGGCTTCGTCCTTCACTTGAGTTATACTCAGTGCTTCTTGACCCTGATGGTTATAGCTGACTGCATACACTGATGGCTTCCACTGATGTCATGTTGGTCATTTTCCCTGACAGGTTACCCTGATGGGTTTGCCTGACACTGATATGTCCCGAAGTGTTTCACTGACGGATTGGTCTGCTCTCGTCATACCCTGACAGGTTCCCCTGATAGGTTTCCCCCTGATGGGTTCCCCCTGATGGGTTCTCCCTGATGGGTTCCCCCTGATGGGTTCCCCCTGATGGGTTTCCCCTGATGGGACTTAATCAACGTAACTTTGACTTAGAATTTTTGATGTGCGGAATACTTCGTTTGCTTACAAGTAGCATCAGACATTCTCCTTCACTTTGTCAAGTCCTTTGAATGTTCCTGTTTTCTGACTTGTCTTGTGAAGTTATTAACTATCCACTGATGAATAATCTTATCATTAGTGGATGCAAAACTTGTGCTGATCTTAAAGTTTATAAAATACCTCAAGTATTTACAGTTGCACAATTTATTACATAATCATCATCATCATCATTTATCTCTAACAAGTAATTTATTGAAAATCAATATTAAACTTTTCATGTGATCTATATTAGAGGGAACAGAATTTAACATATTTTTTCTTCACTTGAACACCTTATTTTTTAAATAATTCTAGATGATCGTTAAACATGATAGTAGTTGTTGATATATAGCGTCGCGATTTATACTAATGTGCAAGAATCACAATCTAGTGACAAATGTTGTAATGAAAATAATTGTCCGATAATAATTGCAACTTATGTATATCATGATAACAACTATGTTTGTAACTACTTGTAAGATACAGGTTTTCATTATGAAAATTATAATATCCTACGATTATTTCAATTATTTGTACTGCAGTTCATATAAATTAATATATCATTTTCAAATGATTAAAAAGTTTTCAAGATTGATTTTAAAAAATTTATTTAAGCTCGTTGTCAATTTTAATATATTTTGATATTTTTTTAATCAGTGATGCATATACATGAATTTAAAAACTAGTTTGAAAAGACCAATTATGACTTATCCAGAATTGCCCTAAAACGATTGGGACCGTTTGAGGATCAGTCCAATTTGGACTAGAACGACCCTAAGAATTTGAGCAAACACCAATTAGAAGACCGGTCCGCCTAAGGACCGATACACAGACTAGCCTGACTCCACCCATAGGGCCGATTCGGGGCACTTGTAATTAGACCTTAACATTCATAATTCAATGGTCTGCATCATCACTCATCACATATAATTAAATATTTTATTTTGCACGTATTTGTTTCAAATTTCTATCATTTATGATTCTATCTTTTTATTTATTAATTTGTAAATATTAACATTTGAATATCATGCAATTAACAATGTTAAATTGTAAAATATTATTCTCATTGTAATGTTCACAATTATAAATGAATAAAAAAATTATATATATTATTAAATTTTTATTCTCTCTTTCTATATATAATTTAATTTTTTTCCTCTGTCATATAATAAATAAACATAAATATATTTAAAAAATAATAAAGTTATTTTATGTTAAGTTTGTTCGTTATCCAAATTATACACAAAGTCAATGTATAATTTAAATATAAATTGGAAATATACAAAAACAAACCAAGGCCAGTGTAATTCAAACTAAATTGAATCACTGATGTAATTGGATGAGAATATGTGATTTGTTTATAGGGGCAAAGATGACTCGGTATCATATTAAGAAAATATTGACATTTAGGTATCATTTAATTTGGATTTGGACAAATAAATACTAGTTTTTAATCAATTGTCAAAAATAATCTTCATTTAAATTCATATCTCTGTTTCCGATGCCGCCTCCACCACCTCCTCATTCTCCTTCTCCACTGCCTCTGATGTTACCTTCCGCTGCCGCCTCCACCACATCCTCATTCTCCTTCTCCACTACCTCTAATGTCACCTTCATCTCCACTACTCTTATTCATATGTTGCAGCTCACCGCCTCCTACCACTTCCTCATCCACCTTCATTGTTACCTTAGTTGGCGTCACCTCCTCCTTTTCCTCCCCATCTGTCGCTACCTCCTCCTTCTCTTCCACCGTCATTTCTTCATCCCCATCCTCCTATTCTTCTTCTCCTAACTCTCCCTTAACAACCTTATTCTCCTCATTTACCGCTATCGTCATCGTCATTGTTATCATCGCCGCACAACCACCATTGTCGTCGTTATTATCACAATTTTCGTCTCTTATTTTTCCTCCTCCTCCTCCTCCATCTTCTTTTTTTTTTATTGAAATCTAGCCTTCATAGTCTTCGTCGTCGTCATTGCACAACCACTATTGTCGTCGCCTTCTTTTCTTTTTCTTCATCTTTAGCATTATACATACTACTTGTAGGTCTGAAAATAAGATACCTACTGTCTGAAAATAAAATACCTACCGTTTGTAAGTTTGATGATTGAAATACCTATTGTCTGTGTGTCTAAAACTTTGTCAGACTTATACCTACAATCTGGAAATAAAATACAAACTATTTATAAGTCTAAAGATTATTAAAATAATTATGATTTGAAATATAACACATACTTAATATTTGTTTTTTATATTAAATAATTAATATTTGTGATGTGATGGAGATGTAGTGATGACCTTTTAACAAACGGTAAATAAGAAAAACCATACTATTTGTAATTCACAAATAAATGGTAGGCATTTTACGATAGTATGTATTTTGAGTATGGTGATGCAAGATGTTGTTTTTGTCAAAAAAAACTTACTATGTACAAAAATACATATTATTTGTAATTTATAAATGAACCGTAAGTATTTAGCATGGGGTGTGGTACGGTAGTGGGGTAAAATAGGATGGTTGAAGTATAATAATAAAATAGTACGTAAAAAATTAATCATTTAAAAGTATGTACATAAACACAATTGATATACATACACAGTATATATATCAAGTCAATGTTAAATATAGATAATTGCTAAATATAGACAATATGTATAATGGTATATCGAGACTGTATGTATATTGAGACAATAAATAAATGCATATGGGTAAAGTTTGTATTAATATAATATATTTTTAAAAAGTGGTACTTATTTGTCCACACAATTTTAAATCAGTACCTTAATGTCATAAACCCTTGTTTATGTTTATATGTATAGTATGTCACAACCATCACATTATCACTGTTGTCATTTCCATCAGAGTATTCGCCTTGGCCACTATAGGGATAACAATTTAAACCATAACCGAACTTAAATTGGTTGAACTGCTATGAACCAATCGATTTTTAACCGAACTGGCTTTATAATCAGTGCAATTTTAGTTCATAAGTTTTTGAACAGATACTGATTCAATGCGATTTTCGTATTCACTAGTAAATAAGTGATGCGAACCGCACAACACTAATACTTCAAGTAATTAAAATATTTAGTTTGAATTTATACGTGTTGATTGATTAATATACATATTTTTATAATTATTATTATTGTTTTATATTCATCAAATGTTGATTTCAATTATTTAAAAACTAATTTTAATCCATAAATTTTACTACATTAAAAATTCTATATTATATAATTTTATAATTCTTATAAAAAGTATATTAAATATATGGTATATAATTTTTTATTATTACTAGTCGGTTCGGTTTTGATTCATTGATATCTTGAATCGGTATCTGTACGGTGCGATTTTGATGAACGATTTCTTCTGAATGGAGCAGGATCGGATCATACAAAAACTGGAACCGATCTGTACCATTGCGATCTCTACAGAGGCGTGATCCTTAAGTACTAAGTCAATTTTCTATTTCATCTACGTTTCAATAAAAAAATTAATTTTATCTTTAAAATGACTACTAGATTATACATGGTTACAAATGTCAACTTAACATTCTACTAGCTACATTTCTCTCTCCACTACTACAAAAACTGTTTTATGCGTCGCCTTATTTGCGTCGCCTTATTTGCGTCGGTTTTTTAATAGAACTGTCGCATATAGTAGTGCGGTGGCATTGTCGTAAAAAAAATAAAAACTATTTGCGTCGGTTTTTTTACATAACCGACGCAAATTCTCTGAAAATATTTAAAAAATAAATTAATTCACCATTTGCGTCGCTTAGTATAAAACACTGACGCAAATAGTGTTGATTATTTGCGTCGGTTTTTTTACATAACCTACGCAAAAAATGTTTAAATAAATTACAAAGAATTTGCGACAGTTTTTTTAAATAACCGACGCAAATGATTTGTGACATTTGCGTCGGTTTTTTAGTACAACCGACGCTAAAGATGAGAAATAATTAAAAAAAGATAAACAAATTTGCGTCAAGTCGGTTAAAGAACCGACGCAAATGCTTTAAAATTTTAAAAAATAAATTATTCAAACATTTGCGTCGCTTGATTTAAATATCCATCGCAAATGGTTATGGTATTTGCGTCGGTTTTCTTCTTTGGCCGACCCATATGCTTTAATAAAATTAAAAAGTTATTTAGGTTAAAACTTTTTCTATTTTGGCCTAGTTCGTAAGAGAGGAGAGAAAGCGAGATCGTCTTTGGCGGGAAACTTGGCTGAGATTTTGCAGGTTTCTTTCTTCAGTGTCTCCGTCCGAGAGCTCAGCTTTGTTGTCTAAGGTAATTGTTGATTAAAATAATACATTCATCACATGCATTATTTAAAATAGCAGTATGTTTGCTTGAACTGTTGTTTGTCCGCATCTTATTTATGATAACAATCGATGTGCTTACTTAGTTAATCATTGTGGTTATTTAGTTAAACATGGATCGTCAAACATGGATGTACAATATATTGCGTAACGATGACGCATATGTGAGTGGGGTTAACGAGTTTATTATATGTGCGATTCGACACCAAAAAATCAGAAAGGAACATGGAAAAGAAGACATGATTGTGTGCCCGTGCCGCCTTTGTGGTAATTTAAAAAAATATTCGAACGCAGAGACAGTGCGTGAACATTTATTTCGTCGGGGTTTTAAGAAAGGTTATACGAAGTGGATTTGGCACGGCGAGGGAATAGAGTCTGATATGACTGGTAGCTCAAGGTCGAATTATCCAACTGAGTGCGATAATTCGGTCGATAATGACAAAGATGATGTGGACATTGATAGGGTGGAAGATATGATACAAGATCTCCAAGACCATATGATGCCACAACCGGATATATTTGAGAGTTTGGTTCGCTATTCTAAGAAACTTTTGTATCCCGGGTGCAGTGACGACTTGACAAGGTTGTCAACAAATTTGAAGTTGTGCAAGTTGAAAGTCAAGAATGGATGGAGTGACAAGAGTTTTACAGAATTGTTAAAACTTTTAGGAGAAATACTTCCGGTGAATAACGAGCTTCCCTCTTCCACGTACAAGGCAAAGAAGATGTTGTGTCCTATAGGTATGGAGGTGAAGAAGATACATGCATGTCCAAATGACTGTGTGTTGTTTCGAAATGAGAATGAACATTTACACACATGTCCTAAGTGTGGAGCATCTCGGTACAAGCGGGAGGATAATGATTCTTGTAAGGATGATAAAAAAAGGGCTCCTAGCAAGGCGGTTTGGTATTTGCCCATAGTGCAACGATTCAAACGCCTATTTACAAACCAAAAGATGCAAAACATTTGAGGTGGCATGCGGAAGGGAGGAAATCAGATGGGATGCTTAGACACCCGAGTGACTCTCCACAATGGAGAACCATTGATTATAAGTTTCTTGAATTTGGTGAAAAAGTTAGGAATCTACGACTTGGACTTTGTACGGATGGGATGAATCCTTATGGCACTCTAAGCTGTCAACATAGCACATGGCCAGTTCTTTTGGTGATTTATAATTTTCCTCCGTGGTTGTGTATGAAGCGCAAGTATATTATGTTGTCCTTGTTAATCTCAGGGCCTAAACAACCGCGGAATAACATAGATGTTTATCTTGAGCCGCTTGTCGAAGATTTAAAACTTTTGGGGGATGAAGGTGTGATGGTGTTTGATGCAAATACTCAAATGGATTTCACATTACGTGCGATGTTATTTTGCACCATAAATGATTTTTTGGCTTATGGAAACTTGTCAGGGTACACTGTCAAAGGAGCTAAAACATGTCCAATTTGTGAAGATGCTACTATTGACCATCGTCTAAATAATTGCAACAAAAATATCTTTATGAGTCACTGAACATTTCTTCCCCGTGATCACCCTTATCGTAAGATGAAAAAGGTTTTTGATGGGCATATCGAGACTCGAGAAGCCCGTTTGCCTTTAACTGGGAAAGAAGTCTTTGAGCGGGTTAAGGATATTGATGTTGTATTTGGAAAGTTGTATCAACCTCCGAAGCCGAAGAATCTGTGGAAAAAGAGATCCATATTTTGGGATCTGCTGTATTGGGAACACATACAAGTTAGACATTGTCTTGATTTTATGCATATTGAGAAAAATGTTTGTGACATTATTGTTGGGACATTGTTGAATATACCGGGAAAGACAAAGGACGGGATCAAAGTCAGAAAAGATATGAAAGAAATGGGTATACGACTAGAGTTAGCACCGCAAGAATTGGAGAAGCGTACATATCTACCTCCAGCTTGTTATACTTTGTGTAAAAAAGAGAAAATTGCATTTTGTCAGTGTTTGTTTGGTGTGAAAGTTCCATATGGATATTCTTCAAACATCAAAAGGTTTGTGTCGATGAAGGAATTGAAACTCGTGGGTATGAAGTCACACGATTGTCGTGTGTTAATGCAACAGCTACTTCCAATTACAATTCGAGGGATATTGCCGAATCACGTGAGACTTGTTGTGATGAAGCTTTGTTTTTTCTTCAATGCCATCTGCAGCAAGGTGATTGAACCCATCATGTTGGATAAATTACAAGCTGATATTGTTGTCACACTATGTCAATTTGAAATGTATTTTTCACCTTCATTTTTTGACATTATGGTACATTTGGTTATTCATTTGGTTAGAGAGATTAAGTTATGCGGCCCTGTATATTTGCGGTATATGTATCCTTTTGAGAGATTCATGGGTATATTGAAAGGATATGTGAGGAACCGATATCGGCCGAAAGCTAGTATAGTTGAAGGATATTCAGTTGAGGATGCTATTGAATTTTGTATAGAGTATTTAGCAGCTGTCAATCCTATTGGAATTCCCAAATCTCGTCACGAGGGAAGACTTCATGGGCAGGGTACATTGGGATCCAAATGGATCTCTCCTGGGTGTGAACTGCGCGATAAAGCGTATCTCTTTGTCCTGCAACACATGACTGAAGTTCATCCGTACTTAGATTGTCATGTCAGTTTGATTAGGAGGCAGAATCCTTCAAAAAGTGGCATTTGAGTTACAACTGAACATAATCTCTTATTTGTTGGATGGTTTAAAGACCGTGTAATGTGCCAGTTGTCAGATACACCAAATGTCGTTTCTAATACAATAAAATGGTTAGCATATGGCCCCAACACACTTGTTCAATCTTATGAAGGTTATGATGTTAATGGATATACGTTTTACACCCAGCGTCAAGATGGAAAGAGCACTATGCAAAACAGTGGAGTTACCGTGGAAGCTTCATCAACAGAATTTTTCAGAGGCAAATCTTCAGGATCGAAAGATGTGAAAAAGTCATATTATGGGGTGATTGAAGATATTTGGGAGCTTGAGTACAGAGAATTCAAGGTTGGTCTCTTTCGTTGTAAGTGGATTGATATACGTCGTGGTGTTCGAAAGGATGACTTAGGATTTACTTTGGTAGATTTTAGTCAGTGGGGTCACATGGACGACCCATTTATACTCGCAACACAAGTGAAACAAGTATTTTATATCGAAGACCCCGCCGATCCTAAGTTTTCAATTGTTGTTCAAGGCAAGAGAAATATTCTTGACATTGATGATGTTGTTGACGAAGAGGAGTATAACCAATTTGATGAGAATCCTCCTTTCTCTATGGGTCTACCTACCCAATATGGCGATGATAATGAAGAAATAAACTACCTACGTAATGACCATGGTGAAGGGTTATGGATTGATCATGGAAAATAAGTGCAGGACTTGAAGGTTTTAATTTGTTTTATTCCAATTGTTGTAAAATTTTAATTTATTTGTAAATTGTAAATAATTGTTAATTGTATATTTGAATTTTTTTTATTCTGATAATTGTAAATTTTAATTTATTTTTATTCCAATAGTTGTAGCTGATTGTTTACTGAAGTCCATTTTATATATATATTTGTGGTTAAGTATGGGAAGTAGTTCTTGGCAAAAATCATATAGCAATTAAAGTGGTCTATAAATAAAACCACATGTCAGCTTATAATATTTCATAAGGCGTGGGCACACCTTATAGCAGTCCCCTATTTTTGAGTACTTAAGTCATCCCCTGTTTTTGAGTATTTAAGTCATGAGAATTTGCGTCGGTCCTCTTAATGAAACGACGCAAATATAAGTTTATGCGTCGGCTTTTGAAAAGAACCGACGCAAATACCCGATTTAAAAAATAAATTATTAACACATTTATAATAAGTTGGGTAATTTTAGACATTAGCCGAGGGAAAAAGGGCATCAGAGACTAGTGACGTCATCACCGGGTAAATTTGTTCATGCGAGATGAGCGCTGACGTCATTAGAGTCTAACTAGTCTCCGACAGTTATTTTGTTCATCAGAGACTAACTAGTCTCCGACAGTCATTTTGTTCATCAGAGACTAACTAGTCTCCGACAGTCATTTTGTTCATCAGAGACTATTAGTCTCCGATAGTTTATAGTATAGCATATATATTAATGATATATATATATATATATATATCACATTTTTTAAATTCTTTTTACAACATACTTATACTTATAAAATACAATAATGATTATCTTACCACGTATGATCATGTATTTTTTACATTAATATAGTACTTATAAAATACAATAATTTCAGGTATCTTACCACGTATGATCATTTATTTTTTACATTAACAAAGAAACATTAATTTGCCTTTTAATGTATTGTATATTGTTCTATTATAGTTTATAGCATATATAAATATATATATGGTATTATTTTCTATATATAAGGTATATATATATATATATATATATATATCACATTTTTGAATTAATCACTATAATCTTTGGTACTAATGAACTTCAATATGAGTAAAATATTAATTTCCTTTTTAGATTATTAGGTAATATATTAATGTAAATAGTATATACCGACGCAAATACCCGACTAAAAAAATTAATTATTAACACAATATTTATATTTAATAGTTAATAATAATATAGTACTTATAAAATACAATAATTTCAAGTATCTCACCACGTATGATCATGTAATTTTTACATTAACATAGAAACATTAATTTGCATTTTAATGTTGTTAGGTTTTAGAACATTTGATGATGATTGTTTTTAGATTACTTAGAGTACAAATGTATAAAAAGTGTTAATTAGTAACACTGAAGTTTTGTAACTAGTAGTTATCTCTTTGTTTGTAATTTATTCATTATTTGTAAAGAGATAAAATTATTTCATATTTGTAAGTAACTGCTGGAATGATGAATCGAACCTTCAGAAAGTCAAGATGTGTATTTGATCCGTTAGAATTTGCAAAAAGGCTTGTCGGAGACTAGGAGAATTTGTCAGGGACTAAAAAGATTTTATCTGTCGGAAACTAGTTTTGCCTATCAGAGACTAAGACTTAAGTCATCAGAGATTAAGTCTAAAGGAGTCGGAGACTAAAGCTTACGTCATCGGAGACTAAAGTTAAAAGCATCAGAGACTAAGTTGACGTCATCAGAGACTAAGCCTTAACGCGTCAGAGACTAATCAATTCTATCGAAGACTACACAAGCTGATGTCATCAGGGACTAAATGTACCAGAGACTAGTAATAACGTCACAAGAGACTAAAGATGAAGCATCAGGGACTAATCGTGATTTATTTCCTGAAAGCTACAGAGTTCAAATTAAAAAGGAATGTCTTCCATGTTAAGTAAAATATTATTGAAGACGTAGCTAGTAAGGAAACTAACTAGAAATCTGTTCCTATCAAAAAGGAAAGATTGTATTTGATTCTAATAAGGAAGCTGAATTTTATTCAGAATAGGAACTGAGTTAATGATAATTCAGTTGGAATAGAAGCTGTAATCAGTTTTTACAGAGAATTGTAACTTCGAAACTGTATAGGTTTTTCATAGTTTTGTATCTTTTCCTATACAGAATAGAAAAGAAGCTGACAATTACATTATTGTAATTGTTAGGATTTGTATTCAATTGTAAATCAATAAAGCAATTGTTTATAAATTGATTTGAGTTCTTGTTCTTTATATTCCGCAAGAAAAGTTAATTTCTTACAGAACAAGTAACTCAAAAAGATTTCAAAGAACTTGTATTCAACCCCCCTTCTACAAGTTCTCGGCATCTCACTGGGAAAACAAATGTATTGTATATTGTTCTATTATAGTTTATAGCATTTATAATATTATATATATATATATATATATATATATATATATGATATTATATAATCATTTCTATATATATAAGGTATATATAGCATTTTTGAATTAATCACTATAACCTTTGGTACTAATGAACTTCAATATGAGTAAAATATTAATTTCCTTTTTAGATTATTAAGTAATATATTAATGTAAATAGTATATTTAAAAAAAATAATGAGTTAAAAAAAATAATCGGGTATTTGCGTCGGTTCTATTAAAGCACCGACGCATATGTTGGGTTTATGCGTCGATGCTTTAAAAGCACCGACGCAAATACCTGACTAAAAAAATTAATTATTAACACAATATTTAT
>CM025785.1:27885958-27903249 GCA_014636745.2 Centella asiatica | reverse complement strand
AAAAGGAAAGATTGTATTTGATTCGAATAAGGAAGATGAATTTTATTCAAAATAGGAACTGAGTTAATGATAATTCAGTTGTCATAGAAGCTGTAATCAGTTTTTACAGAGAATTGTAACTTCGAAGCTGTATAGGTTTTTCATAGTTTTGTATCTTTTCCTATACAGAATAGAAAAGAAGCTGACGATTACATTATTGTAATTGTTAGGATTTGTATTCAATTGTAAATCAATAAAGCAATTGTTTATAAATTGATTTGTATTCTAGTTCTTTATATTCCGCAAGAAAAGTTAATTTCTTACAGAACAAGTAACTCAAAAAGATTTCAAAGAACTTGTATTCAACCCCCCTTCTACAAGTTCTCGGCATCTCACTGGGAAAACACTAAGGCCCCCAATAATTATATTTAAATTATTGAGAGCTTATAAACGACGTATTTATCAAGTCCACAAATTTCTCGGACTTCGATTCATTTCCAACAAAATCCCAATTCAATGAATGACGACTTAATTAGTCAATCACAGACTTGAGAATTTCACGAACACTTCGCATGTACATTATGATATGTAATTAAATTGGATTTCTTATATTATTACATGTACATGTTTACAGAATTATTTCCTACGTGAGTGTTAGATTTCACTAAGGACTCAAGACAAGTACTATTATTATGTCAATATTCATGATTTAATTTCTTCAAAACTAAGTAACATATGATCCTTTGATCCGATATACGTGAAAAATGTTTTGCTAGAATCAAGTGTTCTTAAGCGACTGTTAGCTATTCAAATTCGCTAGCACGCCAATGTAATCTTATACGGATGTAGAAAATCTTATTTTTCACCCCATACTTGTAAAATATATCTGTGTTGGTAACTAAAGGCTAGTGGGATGCATCTGCCTGGCATCCCGGCCCTAGGATCTATAAGGGACGGAAACTGAGGCATCGGTAACTGAACCCTCGCAGATAAAAGATTTCTGCATTGATTACGTATGTCATTATGATGAAGTCAGACGGTGGTCAGGCTGACCAACTGATATACTGTTTGATACGAAGTTCCTAATGGCACGTGCGCCAAACGGCCATGGATATAAGGCGCATGTGAAAGTATTATTTATTCTTTTAAGTAAAGGGTCAAATCCCTCGTTATTACTCAGGGACCCTAGAATCCATTTTTCTCCAAGTTATTAAGAGGGGTTGACATTGTTTCCGTCAAACCTCGTAAACACTTAAGCCCAACAATTTATCCCTCTTCCAAATCTCACCCAATATTTGTTTATATACTTGTGAGCGTAAATCGCTCATGTTACTATTATTAAATGTTTTTCAGGATCTGACGAGAAGGCTGAGCCGTCTAATAAAGGGAAGGAGAGAATGACATGATGAACGTTTCTTGATCGTCCTCTTATGGATGACATTCAAGTTAGAGAAGCGTGAGACAATTATAGAAATATTTAGATTGTAAGGTCTGTGTGGGTCCCACACAGACTTCCGCTGTTAAACATTTATTTTTGGGATTATTGTAATAGAGATTTCTAATTATTTATCTAAATTAATGATATGCATGCTTGGTTGTTATTACTTTTCTTTTGTCAATTATTAATGGTACTCGAAGTCTAATATGAGATTTTTGGGACTGTCACAAGTGAGCTTTTGTAATCTTTTATTAATTTATAAAAGTTCAGAAACATTTGTGATATATTGTATTCTTTCAATTTTGCAACTTCTAATACAGTACATTCGATAACTCACAAAGTTCGAAAGAATTTTGTGGTTTGTATTCAACTCCATTCTACAAACCATCTTGTGGAACAAACAGTTTTCCTTCTACTGATATGGTTTGTATTCAACTCCCTTCTACAAACCATCTTGTGGAACAAACAGTTTTCCTTTTACTGATAGTGCTCGAGTTCTGTGTAGAATTTTTGGGGCCGTCACATTAGTATATCTTAACTTTTAAGTAAACATTTAATTTGTTATAAAATAAAAAATATGTTTCTTTTTTAATGTATTACGAGCTTCAAATTATATAATATAGTTTGTTATATGAGTTTGTAAAAATATAAAAGTATAAATATTTATATTAAAGAGTAATATGGAGTTATTCCACTTTAAAATTATACAAAGTAAAAAGCATGACTTCACTTTTAAATTATAAGGAACATTATAAAATAACCATAAAAAATGAGGAAATTATATAGTCCTTATTTTTTGATGGTCTTTAAATACATAGAATTGTATTTAAGAACCACATAAATAAATTTATGTACTACGTAATACTTTCTTCTCATTCCAAAAATTTGAGTAATATGTTAGGAAAATGTCTTAAAAGTCCAAAACCTCCCAATCTTCCCACGTTTTGGTTTTTGAAAACCAGAGGAGACGAAAAAGTTTCCCGCCCAAATAGTTCATCATTTCATATAGTGCTACAATCTTGTCTTCTATATTCAATCGCTGATAATGGCGTTATGACTTCGAGCTGATTTGAGATCCGAAGTTTCATTCTCGTGTCATAAACTCTAGTTGTCGCACTGAATCAAAGACAATTCCGAACCTCAAACGGGCATCGAGATGGAATCGACGACTGCCACGGATTCCGAGACAACTCCAGGAGGGAAATCCAAAGCTCCAAGGTTATTTATCAGCAAAATGGAAATGGAGAACTTCAAATCTTATGCTGGTAAACAAATTGTTGGTCCTTTCCACAAGGTTAGGGTTTATTTCTTTATCCTTCCTCAAATCACATCTCTAGGGTTTTAAAATTTGAAATTGGGCACTGTTTACAAATTTTCTCGGTTAATTGAATCGGCGAACAGAGCTTTTCGGCAGTTGTTGGGCCGAATGGTAGTGGAAAAAGCAACGTGATTGACGCCATGCTTTTTGTCTTTGGAAAGAGAGCTAAACAGGTTAGAAATAACGACAGTTTGCTAAATTTTTTCTCTTGAGTTGATTTCCTCATACAACTTGTCGTTTGCATTTTTTTTGCTGTTTTCAAGGTGGGAATTGCAATCATGTCTTAGTTATTATTCATTTTCTAGCTAGTCATAGTGTAAGATTTACACAAAATATATGTGCAGATGCGCCTTAACAAAGTATCCGAGTTGATTCACAACTCTACTAACCACCAGAATTTGGAATGTGCAAGTGTCACCGTGTACTTTCAGGAGATCATTGATTTGGTAATTTTATGTATTTCTAGTGTTATTATTATTTTATTTTTTTGCCTTATCCAATATATTGGGTATATAAAGAAGTTTCATATTCTGTCGCATGTAGGAGGATGAGACATATGAAGTTGTTCCGGGAAGTGAATTTAGTATAACTCGCAAAGCATACAGAAGTAACAGCTCTGATTATTTTATTAACAATAGTTCAAGTACTTTTACTTTAGTAACGAAAAAGCTGAAAGAGAAAGGTGTTGACTTGGACAACAACCGCTTCTTGATTCTTCAGGTATGTGGTTTGTCCGTTGTAGATGTCTTGCAGGTTTTATACTGTGATGTTCACTTAGAACTAATATGAATTTATATACAGGGAGAGGTTGAGCAGATATCTCTAATGAAACCAAAGGCTCAAGGTCCCCACGATGAAGGTTTTCTTGAATATCTTGAAGATATAA
Organism: Centella asiatica; assembly: GCA_014636745.2. Lineage (NCBI taxonomy): Eukaryota > Viridiplantae > Streptophyta > Magnoliopsida > Apiales > Apiaceae > Centella > Centella asiatica. Next base: position 27,899,628 of record CM025785.1, on the reverse strand, counting down.
TTGGAACCAACAAATATGTTGAGAAGATAGATGAATCCTCTAAGGAGTGAGTTTATGATTTTCTTATAAGCATATATGTTCTTGATACCTGCATTCATATTTATCTTCTATGCAGGCATCACGTGCATACCCATTTTTTTAATAAATATCTTTTTTTAATAAACTAGTGTGGAAAGTAGTTTTATACCGTGTATAACCGTAAATGATAGGGATAATTTTTGTGGAAAACAGAGGGTAAGTGAGTAACATACTGATAAAGGACAGAGAGAAAGAAATTTGTTGATCAATGATTAAATTAAACATGGTGGTTATTGTAAATAACATCGCACTCAATGTGGGAAGGAAAACAAGAGAATAAAGGAGTGTAAAAACTGATTTGCAGATAAATCTTTTTAAAATTGCATAGTCTATTAAATTAGTTCTGCCCTCTACAGTCTCCTTACGCAATATAGATTTTGTTAGGTGAGTTCATGTATACTCTTGCTAAAACGGTAGTTTCCTGAATCCAAAAAGCTGATCTTAAATGAGTGGTTGTGAGAAAAACTCTACATTAGTGATGATATAAGATCATGCAGTTGATGCGGTCAATTCTAAAACCTGTGCTAGCATTTAGTAGGATGAAACATAGTTTTATCTAACTTTCCATGGATGAATCTTAAGTTTCTGACACATGCAATGGTTTTTACTGACAGGCTAGAAGTCCTTAGTGAGAAAAGGTCTGGGGTTGTGCAGATGGTAAAATTAGCAGAGAAAGAAAGAGATGGATTGGAGGTATGCTTTTGTCATGCAGGTTTATTTATTATACTTGTCTTATAATTCGTTTTAATTAGTTAATTTCTTCATATTGCCAGGGCGTGAAGAACGAAGCAGAAGCCTACATGCTCAAGGAGTTGTTTCTAATAAAATGGCAAGAAAAAGCCACAAAGCTGGCTTCTGAGGAAAACACTGTTCAAACAGAGGAAATGCAAGCAAAACTTTCCTGCTTGGAAGGAGATCTAAAAAGTGAAAGGTAGTCATGGCAATGAACATGTTTACTTAAGTATCAACAACTTCTAGTAATTTCATAGAACTGCTTGGATAAAAGATTATTTTAGGTGCCACATTAACACCAATTTGTTTGCAGGGAAAAGATTCGAGAAAAAAGCAATGCATTGAAGGAGCTGGAGGCTATGCACTTGGGAAAAATAAAGCTTCAAGAGGTTCGCTTTAAGTCATAATTATTTAAAGATTATGCTTTTCATCTTCTAGTATGTAGGCGCATGAAAAATAATACGATTTTCTCCAGTTTTCTGTCGCCATAATAGATGTTAAAGGCCAAAAGGTAAGTGCCACCTCTAACCTTACCTTGACCAAGTCAAGGTGCAAGGCGTAACTAAGGGGCCCATATTAAAGTCATCTAAAATAACGTTCTAAGAAAATTTTGTTCCATCTCCTTTTCCTTCTTTTCATTTTTTCCTTCTTCCTTCTTTTCCTTTCCATTTACTTCTCGTTTATTTAAAATGCTGTTTTGAGCATTTTTCCTTGTTGTAATCTTTTCTTGATCTGTTTTAGTTTCCCTTTTTAAAATCCTTATTGTGCCTCCATCAATACTTATTTGATTAGCATTCTTATACTGTTCCATCCCTTATTCTTTTTTATTTTTCGATGAATCTTCTTAATCCAACTATTTACTCTCTTAGGTCTCTTATTTTTGTTTCCCTTTTTCTTAGTTCTTCTGTTTTAATGTAGTTGTGCCATATATTGTCATTTTATAATTCACTTAAGTATTACAAATGTAAAATTATACATAAATGATTTTAGCTTTTTACGTTGTGTATATCACTTGATGAGGCATGCGGCTAAGCTTCAAGGCTACATTTACATCCTTGTATGCTTTTTGGCTTCATTAACTATGCCTTTGCTCATAGAACCTATCTTGGGCATGTTGTCGATGTTATGCTAATTACTTGTATAAAATATTGTATTTTACTTTTGTGCATGTCATATATGTGTGGAAATGTAGGAACTTGAAAGTGATCTGAAGCGCTGTAAAGATGAGTTCAAGGAGTTTGAAAGGCAGGATGTGAAACACCGTGAAGATTTCAAGCATGTGAAGCAAAAGATTAAAAAATTAGATGATAAAGTTGAAAAGGTAAGTAGATCAGTGATCAAGATTTATTCCCAAGTACCCAACTGATTCATGCATCTTACTTGTGGATTATTTTGTAGGATACACTGAAGATAACTGACATCACAAAGGAGTCTGAGGAGTCGACTAATTTAATTCCACAATTGGAGGGTGATATCCCTAAACTGCAAAACCTTTTGTCAGACGAGGAGAATCTCTTAGAAGAAATTAAGGAGAACTCCAAAGGTAGCATCTCCTGCTAGTGATTTTTGTCATATATTAGTCGCACCATCATATTTGACATCATTGCTAAATGCTAATGTAATTTGTTGATTTTTAACATGAATGAAATTATCATTTTCCAATACCTGATCAAAGAGCCCTAACAAAATTTCTTATATATTTTTCTTTTAGAAGTTTTATAAGTTTTACTTTTACAGGTACGGATCTTGTTTCTTTCATCACATGAATTTACATTATTAAGTTGTCGAGTCTTTTAAAGGCCATAAAGTGATGTTGGTATCTGCAATATAATTTAGAGCGGTCGTAACTTGTGAGAATTGCTTATATTTTTCTAAATATTGATGGTTAATGCAGTGGAAACCGAGACATACCGCAGTGAGCTTGCAAAGGTACGTGCTGAACTGGAACCTTGGGAAAAGCAATTGATTGAGCACAAGGGAAAACTTGAAGTTGCATCCAGTGAGAGCAAACTTTTGAATGAGAAGGTCAGATTATAACAATGTTTAATTGCCAGTTATTTTCTCGTTTACAGCAGATAAAAGGTGATTGCCTTTTTTTTTTATCTTGATGTAAAGATGATTACATTGTTGTTCTCAAAGGGCTTTACCTTTTGGATGTAAATTTTTCAGAATTTAGAGATAAATCCCTAACGTAGGTGGTGTAGAATAATATACTTGGGAAGTTCAGCTGGTAAGCTTTTTGAAAGACTATGTCTTGTCTTTTATTTAAAACTAAGAAGTTGAGCAGTCGAACTTCTTATGTCAACAAAAGACTGGGAAGGAACTCTAATTTTAGTTGTTTTTTGAAAGCAGTAGTCTCGATGAACATCATTATGTCAGTAGTGTAACCATTCCTGCCAAATCTGAGATGATTCTTTCATTTACATTGGTGCTGTCAAATTAGTAATATTGGTGCTGTCAAATTAGTTAAGTCTGAAATCATCTCTACTACAAAAGTTTACTTCAACAGCTGTCTCTACGACATTATTATCCCATAATTATAAATCTATAGTCTGAAATCCGTAATCACTTAAATATTCTAGTTCATAAACAGCATACAACGTTGTCTTAATAATACAAATGATTTCTAAGCTGATTGCTGAAAAAGTAGATGAGATATGACTGTCTAAGGGTTAAAAAGTTATCTTTTGGTCGATGTTCTGCAGAAAATTACCCCTGTTTACCAAACATGGGTACAAAGGCAATAGTTTGAGTCCATGATAAGAATAACTTTTGAAGGGTTAAATGTTTTGTTTATCATAGGTAAAGTAAATCAAAGCTTCTTTGCACCAAAGGGATTGCATTTTGCAATGTCAGATCTTCTGAGTCAGCCAATCTGATATTTCTTTTGTAACTATTCTTGTCGGTTGGGTTTGAAATGTCTCTATAATATATTTTATACTACAGTTGGAAATTATATTTGCCTAAACTATTTTAAGTGTTTCAGCATCAAGCTGGTCATGCTGCTTATGAGGATGCTAAGCAGCAGTTGAATGACCTGCATCAAAACATAGAAACGAAGACTTTAGGCATGAAAAATATTCGCAGCGATTTAGAGAAAAATAAACTTATGGCTTCTGAAAACCGCAAAGTGGAACAGGCATGTTTTTCTTAGAACTTGTGGCTTACCTTTTCTTTCTTGCTTCACTGGACATGTTGAGGAGGCCGGTTGAGGACATTGAGGTTTTGCAGGAATACCTGAAAGAGCAAGAAGCACTAGTTCTTCTTGAACAAGATGCAAGACAAAAGGTCACAGAGCTCCGATCTGTTATAGAATCTGAAAAGAGTCAGGGATCTGTCTTGAAAGCAATAATGCAAGCTAAAGATGTGAACGAGATACAAGGAATTTATGGACGAATGGGTGACCTTGGCGCTATTGATGGTGATTTTTTTATTTTAAATAGTCTTGTAGTTGTGTGTATAATGCTGATTACAATTGCATTCCTCTTACATGATTTCAACTCTAAAGCTGTAACATCTCGAGTCTATGGGTGAGTCCACCAAAATTTTGGTTTTGTAAGGCAGAAAGTTATGTACTGTTTGCTTGAGACGCGTAATGACGATGAAGAAGGAAGTCTCTGTCCACACACGCACACGCACACACATGCCCATGCCCATGTATATGTTTCTATATCCAATATATTTTCATCTCTAACCTTTGGAGTTACCGATGGTGTCGTAGTCATTATTTATAAAAGAGTGTAAATGGTGACCTTAAGGTCATGTGAAGTTATGCGTTCTTGAAATTTAGTCCGTTAATGGTTCAAATGCATTTGAATATGTTTTAATGATGAGTTTCTTACTTGTATATCCTTTTGAATTATTATCCCAATTCTTTTGGATATTTACTTGTGTCTCATTTACTGCCATGAACTAAATATGAAGAACTAGCCAATATGATATATATCAAACCCCGGGACTGTAGGGGAGTATAATAACTTTTATACTTTAGGTCTAAGTTACATGGACTTGCATGGAGTCTCCTGATAGGACAAGCACTTTGAAGATTCAGATACAGGTACAAGTTTGCCACATTTTAAAACTAAAATGAAAAATCCCACACCAACACTCTCTTCTGGGTCTCGAATTTCGGCCAAGGTATTCGGCCAACATGAAGAACCCATTTATATTAGCCTTAGGTGCAAGGCATGTCTTAAATTTTGATACTCACATAAGCAGAGAATGATATTGGGATGACGAGCTTAATGATTTCTGTTTTCTTTTTATTTTCTGACTTTTTTATTTACTTTTTTGTTTGGCTGGATTGATTTTGCAGCACAATATGATATTGCCATTTCAACTGCTTGTCCTGGACTTGATTATATTGTGGTAGAAACGACTGCTGCAGCACAGGCATGCGTGGAGTTGCTTCGAAAGAAGAATCTTGGTGTTGCAACTTTCATGATCTTGGTAATTTGTCTCCTACTGAAACACGGTTTCTGTACAAAGATGCTGTCTAATTTCAGTGAACATCATCAATTATGGATGTGCTTTATCTACAGATTGTATCTGCCTAGGGTGAAGTTGATGTTTCCAAAACTGAAACAATTTTAATAAGGTGATGAGTTAGTTCAGTGTCTTGTTACATCAAAGTAGGCAGCAGGTCTGATCTGGTATCAGATGTATACATGGGGAAGTAGAAGGATAAGCTGAAAGGATAATAGAAGGAACTGCGTTATTATGCTTCTTTATTAATAACTATAATAGTCGTGGAAGGAGCTAGCAAGTTTTCGTTTCGTGCACCTTGATTGATTCTTGGAGGAGAAGACAAAGGAAAAAAAGAAATCTTCGTAGTTAGATGTATGAGGATAAGACTAAAAGGACATGTGTTGTCTGCTTCGTAAAGTACTGAAGTGACCGAATTCGATGATGCAAATATATTTTTTTTGGTTACATCAATAATGCAATTTTAATTTCAATGATATGTTTTCTTCAGTTTTAATATTTAAAGACCTTTAACACAACTACTTAATACGGAAGGCTATGGCTTCTGCATAACAACAATCTTCCAGGGAGAGTATTGAGAGGTTTATTTGTTAGATAATGTATTAAGTTCAAAATCTTAAGCTAACCAGGTGTTGGGACAACTCTTTGCAAGTTATCAGTTTCTTACTGTTGCTATTTCTCTCGCAGGAAAAACAACTTAATCATTCTTCAAAATTGAAGGAAAAAGTAACCACTCCAGAGGGTGTTCCACGCCTTTTTGATTTGGTAAAAGTTCAGGATGAGCGTATGAAACTAGCTTTTTTTGCAGCCATGGGAAACACTGTTGTAGCTAAAGATATTGATCAGGTATCTTGTGCTTGCAATGCATATAAATTTGCAACTGATCTTTCAAAGATTATTTATGCCACGAATAATTTGACAGTTTTATGTTCTTGTAGTTGCTAATTGAAGGACTTTGCTAAATTGTCTAACTTGCTAGCATTTTCTTTGTTTGAACGAAAACTATATAGAATTCCTACCAGCTGGGTAATTTCTGAGTTGGAATATAGCTATTAATCTGCTGACTGTTTGTAAATCTAGTTTAGTGTTTTTTTTTCCACGTGAAGGTTTGAACAATATACTTGATTATATACATTCAGAACAGTGAGGTAAACTGTGTCACTATATAAGAGAATTTACTTATGTATTTACATAACAATCACTTTGTTTTATTTTTATTTTTATTTATGGAGAGATAAATGGCAGTACAGTACTAATTGATTCCTCTATTGCTTCGGAGAACTTTCATAAATAGTGCAGAGCATCATCAAAGTTTAGTTTCTCGAAAGAACTTGAGTGTTTCCCTCAATTCCTTCATGCTTCATGAAAATTTTATTTATGATTCATTGAGTTCTAATATCCTTTGTAAATTCTAGGCAACACGTATTGCATATGGTGGAGATAAAGAATTTCGCCGCGTTGTGACACTTGAGGGTGCTCTTTTTGAAAAATCTGGTACCATGAGTGGTGGAGGAAGCAAGCCACGAGGTGGTAAGATGGGAACATCTATCCGAGTCTCAAGTGTTTCTGGAGAAGCTGTTGCAAATGCTGAGAATGAGCTTGCTGCAATTCTTGACAAACTAAGTATTATATGCCAAAAAATTGCTGAAGCAGTAAAGCATTACCAGGCATCAGAGAAAGCAGTTTCACATCTTGAAATGGATCTAGCAAAGTGTCAAAAAGAGGTACCACTTTGTTAGGACTGTCCACCATTTTTGTATTTAATATAAGTAATATGAGCATATGATTCTTTACACTCTTTTGTTATTTTGCAGATTGACAGTTTGGCATCACAACATGCTTATCTCGAAAAACAACTTGATTCTCTGAAGGCTGCATCAGAGCCAAAGAAGGATGATCTTGACACCCTGGAAAAACTTGCCAAAATCATCTTTAAAGAAGAAAAGGAAATTGCTAGGATCACTGAAGGTTCTAAAGATCTGAAGCAGAAGGTAAGGGATTATGTCCTCTTGGAATACCACAATATTACCGTTGGCATGCTACTGAATCTCTTGGTTGTTCAACTAGGCCATGATATATTTATTTTTTGCCATTTCTGTTTCTAACATTTCCTACTATCTTACAATCATCTATTCCAGGCTCTTGCTCTTCAAAGTAAAATTGAGAATGCAGGTGGTGAAAAATTAAAAGGCCAAAAGGCAAAGGTTAACAAGATCCAGTCTGTAAGTATGTTCAAGATGTGTTTTTGCAAGATCATGAGATAGGCAGTTAGATTAATCAATACCATACCATACCGTATGATTATCAGGATATTGATAAGAAGGCTACAGAAATCAATCGTCACAAGGTTCAAATAGAAACCGGTAATAAAATGATAAAGAAACTTACAAAGGGAATTGAAGATTCAAAGAAGGAGAAGGAACGAGTTGTTCTAGAGAAGGAGACATTGCTTTCCAACTTCAAAGAGATAGAACAGAAAGCATTTGCTGTCCAAGAAAATTATAAGAAGACGCAGCAGGTTGTATATCTTCCCAACAACATTGACACATATAGTTAGCTAATGTTAAGAAAACATGTCATGTTCTTTGTATGAATGGCCTGTATTTTTGCAGCGAATAGATCAACATAAGGATGGACTCGAGAAAGCTAAATCTCAGTATGAAGAATTGAAAAAAACTGTGGATGAGCTGCGGGCATCTGAGGTTGTACCATTAACATCACTTTTTTGTCACCTTTTTCCATCAATATATTACGTGACAAAATGTCATAAATAAAACAGGTTGATGCTGATTACAAGTTGAAAGATATGAAGAAAATATACAAAGAGTTGGAAATGAAAGGAAAAGGTTATAAGAAGAAACTTGATGACTTGCAAAGTGCTTTGTCAAAGCAAATGGAGCAGTAAGCATTAGGCTGTGGCATATCTCTGAGGGTGCATTATCATCTCTTAATATTAAATACTCTCATTTTTATACTGTTCCTGTGCATTTCGATGGTTGCAGGATCAAGAAAGATTTAGTGGACCCAGAAAAACTTCAAGCAACACTGGCTGATGAAAGTCTTGCTGAAGCTTGTGATCTTAGACGGGGGATTGAAATGGTGACTCTGATCGAAGCACAATTGAAAGAGATGAATCCAAATCTTGAGTCCATTTCAGAGTATGCATCATTTCAGATGTTGGATACTTGTGCATATCTCACAAATTTTACTTGCTAAGGCTATTCAGCATGACAGATATCGTAAAAAGGTGTCCTCGTACAACGAACGTGTCGCTGATCTTAATTTGGTGACCCAGCAACGGGATGATGTAAAGAGACAATATGATGAATGGAGAAAAAAAAGGCAAGGATTTCCTTTGCATTATATTTGCTCTCATATGTTAGACAATTATTTGTTGATATAAACTAATCATTTCAGGTTGGATGAATTCATGGCTGGATTTAATGCAATTTCATTGAAGCTAAAAGAGATGTACCAGGTTTTTACTCTCTTTTCAACTCAAACTTGCATATGGTCACATGCATCTGCTTTCTCTATTTTCAGTTGTAAATTGGGTTTTGTGTGGCTGAATGGCCAGATTCATAATTACCTAATTGTAGCATCTTCCAAAGAACCTGCACTTTATGCAATTAAAAATTATTATTACTTCTATTCTTTTGTATTTTTAGTATCGGTCGTGTTCAATTGTTGTTGTTGCTGCTTGTAGAGATTTCTCTTAAATCGATTATTTGAATTTATCCTTTTCTTGGCATGCCCTTATTTGAGAGAATTTTTGTGATCTGTTAACAGATGATCACCCTGGGAGGAGATGCAGAACTTGAGCTCGTGGACTCTTTAGATCCTTTCTCTGAAGGTGTTGTTTTTAGTGTCAGACCCCCTAAGAAGAGCTGGAAAAATATTGCAAACTTATCTGGTGGCGAAAAGGTATCTTCTGAAACATTATTGCCTTAATGGTTCTCCGGGCTCTTAAATTGGCATTTTAATGCGCTGCTTATTCTTTTCAGACGCTGAGCTCATTAGCTCTTGTTTTTGCCCTTCATCATTACAAACCCACGCCACTTTATGTGATGGATGAGATTGATGCTGCTCTCGGTGTGTTCTCATGGTTTTAGTTTCATTCAGTTTTTGGATTTTTTGCCCCTTAACTACATGTACATGGTCTCCTTTGTCAGTGTACTTATGTGCTTCGTATGCTTGACAGATTTTAAAAATGTTTCAATTGTGGGGCATTATGTGAAAGATCGTACAAAGGATGCCCAGTTTATTATCATAAGGTGGGTTTGTCTGTATTAGTGTATTCTGTATTGTAACACGTCTTCATTTTTGGTCTGCTTATGATCCTGCAAATGAACTGCAGCCTTAGGAACAACATGTTCGAGTTGGCTGATCGACTTGTTGGTATTTACAAAACTGATAATTGCACCAAGAGCATTACCATAAACCCAGCAAGTTTCGTGGTTTGTGAAAAGGCTGCATAAAGGAAGAATTTTGGGTATGCATCAAAGTTTGTTTCAATTTTTCGTCATCTTATATCTTGTCCAGGAATATGCGTGAAGATTGCAAGCTTGAGTCAAGTACTTATTGACAAACATCACTGTATGAATATAATGCATAATTATAGGCATGTAGACATATAGTTAATCTTCTACATAATGAATTTAAACGATGTTAATGCCTCAAAGAAGTTTCCATGGTTGTAATTATTGTGGATCATAATGGAGGCTAATGGCCTGGGAGCAGTTTATTTTTGCCAATGGTGTTGAGTTTGTTTTAAGTTGAGATAACTTTTATATTTACAGTTTTCAATTGTTCTAGGAATTTTAGAACATGGAACCAGGGAGTATTTAAGCAGAGAGTTATTTAGTAATTGTTACATTCCATCTAATACATGCACACATACACGCCAAAGTATATCACAGAGGTTATCCTTGACAGGAAGCTGCCCATTATTGATCCTCAATCGACTAAGTTTGAATGAAAAGGAGGAATGAGGTGAAAATTCAGGAATGGGCTTCTCTTTATCTCGGATTAGATTATAGGACGTTGCCCCAAGTAGTGTTCCTGTTACAGGGCCGACTATATAGACCCAAATTCCCTTGTAACGTGCACTGGCTACTGCAGGGCCAATAGTCCTTGCTGGGTTCATTGATCCTCCGGATATTGGCCTAGAAATTCTGAACTTGTTAACGTCAATTAAAAACCCTGTTTAGTTGTACAGAAATCTAGAAAGACATACCTCGGATGATTTAAGAATCTTCTTATTTAAATTACCTAGTGGAAAAGGTAGATTCTAGGCGCTTGTACAATATCTTTTCATGCATGCCAATCAAACATGTTTTGTTTAGGCGTTTTAGCAAAGTGAAATGCTCCCTTCAGTTAGGAGTTCGTAAATAGAATGTATCCAGGTTGTGTTATATACAACATGGTTGTATACTTACCCAGCCAAGATGGAGGTTATGCATACTGAAGAACCAACTGCTATACCTGCTAGCTTCCCTATCTGCAAAGGTGATAACACAACGAAGAGTAAGGAAACTTTTTATTGGGGTATATATATAATCAATAGAAGAAAATCAAAATTTAACAGGTATATATAGAAGAATTCAACTACATGAATTAAGGAAACTTTTTATTGGGGTTTCTGAGGTTCGTACAGCTTTGCTGTCGGTGGAGGTGGCAGAAGCAATAAACATCATGCAAAATGTAACGACAATCTCCATGATAAGAGCTTGGATGTCTGTTCCAGATGGAGTTGTAGTGCCTAAATTTTGAATGGGATGCAAGAGTAGGCGAAGCGTAAAGGAAGCGCTGAGAGCTCCGGTTAATTGTGCTGCTGCATACAATGGGAGCTGCAGCAGTTGTACGTACTTATATATATGTATCAGCGGTTATAAAATGCAATATATTCGCTTGCCAGTTATTCTTTTTATCGTACAGTAAGTGTATTCTCAAAAATTTTTTTTTTTTTGGGTACTATTAAGATCTACACAACTACATGGGGGTGGGGGAAGTTGAACCTTAAACCTCTTGGTTGAGGAATGAGCTTTTATCCACCGGAGCAAATGCCCAAGCTCAGTGTATTCTCAAGTTAGTTTGTGAGAAAAAGGAAAACCGATGCTAAGTCTCTTCAGGCCATTTTAAGGTCGCATCTGCTAATTATTTCTTGTTTTTTTATATGTACAACGAATTGGGTTTGAATGTTGAATTTAACGGTCAAATGCAAGTGCCTCATATCACTAAACTAATTCACAATCTTGTAAATGTCTTAGTATTAAAATGTTAATATGTTCTTTTTCCCCGATCAAGATGTGGTGAAGATTAAACATTTATGTTCTTTTTTTTGTTGTTAAGCAGTATTAGTAGGTGTGCTGGTGGGGTATAGCTAGTTCCATAAAGTAAGAATAAATATAAAGTTCAATTTATGTCAATGGTATTTTATATCACAAATATCTCTATCTCAAAATTAAAGTTGAGCACTACAAAATATAAGCTCATTGTGTGACGACTAAAATTATTTACATCCACCGAGAAAAAAGAACAAAAAAAAAGAAACAATAAAAAGGAAAAGTTGATTAATCAAACCACCCGCAAGATGGGGCAGAAGGGTATCGTATTATTTTATTGCTGCTTATTATTCATTTAGATATGATGAACTTCAACAGGGATTGAGTTTGGGGTGGGTGGTGATGGATTGTCTAAATGTCATGTCAATTGTAGCTCACATGCCCGTCAACTGGGATCCGACATCCTAGGCCACATTTTGCTTCCAATCTCTGTACATCCATAATGGATATTAATCATTCCACAGATATTGTGTACACAATGAATACACAATAATTATACTATTTTTTAGAAATTTGATAAAGAATGTTATGTGAATATCATTTCCCTACACATCAATTTTCATTTCAATAATTGTTGATTCCAATCCAAAATTGGAAATATATTTCATTTTACAAAATAAGTGTGTGAAATTTTATAATTTAAAATTAAAATAAAAATTTTAATTTTTGATAGTATTAAAATGAAACTTTTATACCTTCATAATTTTACCAATTTATATACAAATAAAATAATAAAATTATAAGATTTACAAATAATATTACATAAAAAAAATATATCCCTAATTTTGTAACATAAGAATTAAGAAATACTAATTATCTATCGTGAATGGAACTTTAATGGAACCGGCTAGGATACCAAAGAATGTCACTACTAACGGCATTTGTAGCAGTTTTTCTAAATTCAATCATATTTTTTATTTTAGAAAATGTCGATGAAAAATAAAGAAAATTTAAGTTACATTAACATATTTATTTTAAAATTAGTTTGATGATTGCGAAAGTGAATCCTTAAATCTATAATATCACTATTCACATTTATCAAAACTATAATATTATTTTATTTTATTTTATTCTATAATTCTACTTTACTATCTATATTAATATACACACACACACAAAAATATATTACTTATATTAATATATTATATATTAATCCAATATAAAAAGTAATAATTTATTTATATTTAAATAAAAAATCTTTTTACCATATATTATAGTGATTAATTAATACACTAGTATAAAATATTAATATATATACTATTCTAATTTGTATTATATTATATAAATAGTATATTATATTGTAATTATTATATACAAATGTGATACATATATATATATATATATATGTATATATTAATATATCATATATAATATATTAATATATTATATATTATACTAATTGTTAAAGATAAATGATGATGATGATGATTATGTAATAAATTGTGCAACTATAAATACTTGAGGTATTTTATAAACCTTAAGATCAGCACAAGTTTTGCATTCACTGATGATAAGTTTATTCATCAGTGGATAGTTAATAACTTCACAAGACAAGTCAGAAAACAGGAACATTCAAAGGACTTGACAAAGTGAAGGAGAATGTCTGATGCTACTTGTAAGCAAACGAAGTATTCCGTACATCCGAAATTCTAAGTCAAAGTTACGTTGATTAAAGTCCCATCAGGGGAACCCGTCAGGGGAACCCATCAGGGGGAACCCATCAGGGGGAAACCCGTCAGGGGAACCCATCAGGGGAACCTGTCAGGGGATGACAAGGGCAGACCAATCCGTCAGTGACACACTTCGGGACATATCAGTGTCAGGCAAACCCATCAGGGTAACCTGTCAGGGAGAATGACCAACATGACATCAGTGGAAGCCATCAGTGTATGCAGTCAGCTATAACCATCAGGGTCAAGAAGCACTGAGTATAACTCAAGTGAAGGACGAAGCCCTGATCCAGTCAATAAGCATCAGGGGATCCAGAAGCACTGATCAAAGTCCGTCATGGCTGGCAGTCAGTGGATCGTT
>CM025785.1:27870608-27885537 GCA_014636745.2 Centella asiatica | reverse complement strand
CACTATTCAACCCCCCCTTCTAGTATTTTACATTTTGGGACCCAACACATTCCATATAGTTTTTCTGGTTGTTCAACTGTTTTCAATAAGCCGTATAAGTTTTTAAGTGCGAAAAGTTTCAGGTGTTTGTATTCAACCCCCTCTTCTACAAACACTTGTGCTAATATTGCACTAACAATTGGTATCAGAGCCTCTTAGCAGATTTCACTTGCTAAATACGATCACTATCAATGGCCAATAAAGCTGGAAACAGTAAAGTCCCCATGTTGGAAAGGGGCAAATACTTCTTCTGGAGACAAAGAATGATAGTTCATCTAAGAGCTATTGATGATGAATATTTGCATATTCTAGAAGAAGGACCTCACGTTCCCAAGAAGCTCATTCCTATAGAAGTCGTTAATGGAGTCAGTATTCCTGAAAAGCTTGTCCCAAAGACAACTGATGAAATGACGATAGAGGAAAGAGAAAAGTTGAAAAAGGATCTTAAAGTGACTGGTATCCTGTATAATGGTTTGGACGATGATATGCTAAATAGTATCATGAATCTAACCACGTCTAAATCTATATGGGATACCATACAAATCCTTTGTGACGGTACTGAGGAAGTGAGGGAAAACAAACTGCAGCTGTTAACACAACAGTATGAGTGGTTCACAATGAAAAATGGTGAAACACTTACTGAAATGTTTGACAGATTCAACAGGTTGGTAAATGACCTGAGATTATATGGGAAGACCTATGCTAACAAGGATGTGAACAGAAAGTTCATGAGAGCCCTTCCCATATCATGGGATCCAAAGACAACAGCCATCAGGGAATCCAAGGACATGAATCTTCTAGACTTGGATAGGCTTTATGGCACCTTAAAGACATATGAACTTGAGGTTCAACAAAGATCTGAAATGTCAGGGGATGCCAGAAAGCTTAAATCAGTATTCTATTTCTACATGTACTGCTGAAGCTGAATATATTGCAGCTGGAAGTTGTTGTGCACAAATTCTATGGATGAAAAATCAGCTGATGGATTATGGTCTGAACTATTCCAAAATTCCAATAAGGTGTGACAACACAAGTGCCATTGCCATTGCTGAAAATCCAGTACAACATTCCAGAACCAAGCATATAGAAATCAGATATCATTTTATCAGGGAACATGTTATGAATGGAAATATTGAATTACAGTTCGTACCTTCAAATCAGCAACTGGCAGACATATTCACCAAATCTCTTGATGAAGCCACTTTTTCAAATCTTGTGGGAGAGCTGGGAATGGTGAATTATGCGTCAGGGTCAGAGTCAAAATCCTAAAAATCTTGGTATCTCTAACTCATTTCATAAGTTCTTGATAAAATCAAATTGATATGTGGTTATATATGTTCAAATTGTAAATATGTATATACTTGTACATTCTGCTTTTTGTTGTTTTGTTTTTGTTTTTGACTGATGCATCAGGGTCAGGGCTTCCTTAAGGACGCATCAGGGTCAGGGTATCCTACCTGTTTGTCAGGGTTAGGGTCTCCTACCTGTGCGTCAGGGTCAGGGTGTCCGGATCTCTCGTCAGGATCAGGGTATCCTACCTGTTCGTCAGGGTCAAGGTCTCCTACCTGTTCGTCAGGGTCAGGGTCTCCTACCTATGCGGCAGGGTCAGGGTGTCCGGATCTCTCGTCAGGATTAGGGTATTCAAGTCGTTCGTCAGGATCAGGGTGTCCGACTTGTGCATCAGGGTCAGGGTATGTACATACAGTGAATCATCAGGGTAAGTTTAAATTTTTTTTTCATCGGGTTTCTAGGCCAGTTAAGTGATGACAACTCATCATTGAAATCTTCTCTCACTGATGACGTGTCATCACAGAAACTGAACTGACACCCTGATAGCATGTTTCAGGGGAAGTTTTCAAACGTCTTTAAGCGGGTATTAATATGTTATCTCTCCTACTTTTTGAAACTCTCAAACACTTAATCTAAACCTGATATTTGCTAGAGCTCTTTTTCTCTCGACTTTACAGAAACCCTAGAATCTCAAATCTTCAAAGCATCCATGGCACGTCAACAAATTCAGAGGAACTTGACAGTCCCATCCACAAATTTTGTGGGCTTCTCGGGCATTGATGAGATTTTGTCGGGAGAGGCACTGTCACAACTGTGGACCAGTGCTAAATTCATGTACTCCACCACCAAGCCAGATGTGGTCAAGGGTATCTTATTCAAGGTTTCGTCTGAGAAATGAAAAATAACTCTTTCCAGACTTAACTCTGTTTTGGGGTTACCTACTCAAGATCTGGTGGATGCTCCAAGTGATGCCGACCTACTGGATTTCTTGAGAGAATTAGGCTATAATGCTGCTCCCAACGTAGTGTTAAAGTTCAAAGATCTCAAAAGGGTGAATGTTAAGCGGGAGATCTCTTACCTGTTTGATACAATCACCAAGGCGTTCTCAGGTAAGTGTTCTAACTTTGAGATTATTACCTCTTTAACTTTGAAAATAGCATATGCAATGGTTAAAAATGTAAATATAAATATAGGTAAAATTATTTTTGATGATCTTGTAAATAAATTAGGTAATGTAAATAATAGGAAAACTGAAGTATACTATTCTAGATTTTTGTTTATGATTATTAAAGATCAAATTACTAATCTTTCTTTTGAGAATGATATACCTGTACAGACATACAAGCAAACAAAGAAACTGTTTGCAGAAATAATGAAGAAATCATATACAACTGAATCATTTGCTCTCCCAACGCATATGATACATGTAGTAAATTCTACATCTTCTACCTCTAACACTGTACATTCTTCACCTTCATCTACTATGGCAGAGAAAACCACCTCTCTGCCTACCCAAGTAGAACAACCAATTTCTTCACAACCATTCTCAATAGCCCAACCCACGGTCTCCCAAAAGACTGTTGGGATTAAAAGAAAAACCAGTGAAGTTACCACATCAATTGAGGGGGAGCAAGGAGAGAGAGAGTGCTTGGCTATAGGAGAAGATTGAAGAAGAAGAAGGGAGCCACGAGTGAAACCCAACAGCCTGACCAGGGCGTATCCTCTCAACAGGATATAGACTTTGATAAGGAATTAAACATATTTCTATTTAGTTCCTCTCAAAAGGGATTAGGTATTGAAAATAGTCCTCAACCAAGGACACAGTTGAGTAAGGCACATACAGTAACATAGACACTGATGAACCTACCATCAGGGTCTCTGAGAGCCACTTGCAGATAGCTGACACAGTGAGTGCACACACTTCTCAAGATGTCGTAGTTCAAAAACATTCTTCTACAACATCTTTTGATGAATCACCTCCTTGTTCAGTGATTCAGCCAACACTCCCATCTACACCACTTCCTTCTTTCTCTGTTCCTCAAATTTCTTCAGATATAATGACACAAACTTTAAGTGCCATACAATCAGATTCTCCACATTCTCATTTCGTGGAGGAGCCAACACTCTCTGACACAGTGTTTGACAGTCACTATTCTCACATGACTGATTCATTTTTAATTGATACAAACACTAGTGATCAGGCAGGGGACATAAATACCACTGTACATACTACAACCATAACTCTTTATGTACCCCCAATTGTATATACTTCCTCTACAGAAACCTATACCTCTCCAATTATACATACACACTTTATTTCTTCTCCTTCTCCTATCACAACTGTTGAACAAGAATTTGTAAATACTTAACTTGATCTGGTCACAGTTGATGATTTTCAAACCCATAGGAGCCCCTCTAGGACAATTTTGAGTGAGAATGAGAAAATAATTAGTGCAGAGAGGTAAAGTCAAACCCCTGAGAGGACTTTGGCAAAAGGAGAGGAAGAGAGTACTGCCTTAGTAGGCAATGAAAAAGGAGAGGATATGAGTGCTACCTTAGAAGATACAGAAAAAGGAGAGGATGAGAGAGATAAGGATGAGATCCTTGTAAATAAAGAAAAGAGAGAAAATAGTGATACTGTAAATATTACTTCCTCTTCTGAAAGTGATGAAGATGATGCTCCACAAGATGATTTTTCCCAGTACATCGGAGTTGATTTATACTTTAGACAGAATCAAATGTCTCATACTGTACAGTTATTAAAACAGGAGTTAGCTAGGACCACTGATCCAGTCTTGATCAAAGTGTTAAAGTCACAGATCATGATTGGTCAGTCCATAGATATAGAAAATCAAAAATTGTATACACATTTTAATACAAAGTTCCAGCATATACAACAAGTTGTCGACTCCTTAGTCACCAACCAGACTCTACCAAGAATGAAGAAGCAAGTTGACAGTGTTGAACACAAGCTTAGTGATCTTTCTACTCAACTGAACAACATGGATACTCTGCAACAATCCATGGCTGACACAATGCAACAACTTCTTCAAGTCACATCCCGACTCTCAACTCCCACTGATGATGCTGTCAAAAAGGGGGAGAAATCAACTAAGCAGTCGTCAAGGGATGTTGCTGAGAAATCAAGCCAACCATCAGGGGATGTGACTACTACTCCTGTTCCTGCTCCAAATAACAAGGACAAAGGCAAAGGCATCCTCATTAAGGAACCCAAGAAGAAATCCAACACTCAATCAGGGCCTAAGCTACTTGGAGATGCCATGAAGACAGCCCACTTTCCAAAACCTGTTGAAGTTGTAATTGATGGGAAAATGAAGCTGGTCTATCCCCAGGACAAAAAGCTGGTAGAAGCTGATGCACTCTATGCACAACAACTTCAAGAAGAAGAAGAAAGGGAAATGGCAAAGGAACAGGAGGAAGAAGAGAAGAAGAAGAAGAAGAATGTCAAGCCAAGGACCTCCAGGAGACCTCAGCCTCGAAGATTACACCACCCTAGAAGTGCATCAGGGGATAAAAATCAAGACAAATCTAAAGACCCTGATGCCACTTCAAAGAAGTCAGAAGATGCCAAGGACAAAGCACCATCTCCTGATACCAAAGAATATGGTCCACCCACACTAGCTGAATCTCTCAAAGAAGAAAGGCGCAAAAACCTGGCATTTTTGTTCTCAATAAAAAGCATAGATGTCAGGTTCAACAATAGAAGAGATCAGCTGATAACAATTCAATTGAAGAATGGATCAGAATTCAATGTGGCAATGGACTGGTTCAGGAGAATAGATGCTGAGCAGTTAAGACTGGCTTTAAACCTGATTCCATATAGTTTTTCTGGTTGTTCAACTGTTTTCAATAAGCCGTATAAGTTTTTAAGTGCGAAAAGTTTCAGGTGTTTGTATTCAACCCCTCTTCTACAAACACTTGTGCTAATATTGCACTAACACTAATATACAATATATTAATATTACATTAATATTATTAATATTTTATAATATATTAAAATATGATTTATAATATACATTAATATATTATCTATATGTACTAATTTTTTAATATTATAATATAATTATATTATATATAAATGTGATTTATATATATATTATAATGTACTAATGTATAATAACATATGATCTATTAATTAAATAATTAACAAATTTAAATTATAAAAATTTAAATATTATTATTTTTATTATGGTGTATCATATATTAGAAAATCTGATGTAGATAGCATAAATAAAAAATCTATATATTTATATATATATAATTATGTTTAATTCTATAAAATAAATTTTTTTTAAAGAAAAGTTGTTTGAATGGCTGCCACTATTTCGAGATGCATCAGACCTACAACTCACCATTCCACACCACCACCAGCAGGTATCCACTTTAAAGTCACCCGCTCTCGGATTCAAAAATTGGATAGACTCATTTTATTGGCTAGTTCCAGAATATTTGACCAAAAATAAAATCGAATTTTTATGTATTTAACTAGCTTATATGCTTTTATTTTAATTTTTATTTATTTTTTAGTTATAAAAAATTTAGGTAAAGGGAGACTTTTCATCTGAGTGGACATATCTATTTGAAGAGGTACTTACAGATTACCATTGACAAGGACGACTAATAAAACTCGAACTTTCAACTTAATTAAAATATTTGTTAGAATCTTGTCAACTGTACCAACATTATTTAACTCATATGCTTTTATTTTGAACATGCCACAAGAGTTTACGAATCGAGTCTAATTGTTTGACTCAGTGGGTACATATAAAGATTATTCATAGGGATGAAAATGAGTTGAATACGAGTTAACACTAGTGTGCTTAAAATTTACGCTAATTAAATTTTTAATCTCGAATTCGAACTCCAATATCAGATCAAATATTATTTTGATACTCAAATTCTACTCTAATCGAATTCGAGCTACTTGCGAATATTTATATTTGTAGAAATTTTTTAAAATAAAAGTTATATTTATATAAGTTTTCATACTTTATAACATATTTTATATATGTAATAATTATTTTACTTATAAACATCACTACAAAAATAAATTATACAACATACATTATACTTAAATAAATAATTAAGAAAAAATTGATCCTAAAATTTTGGTATATGTTATAATATTTTAATATAAAAAGAGTAATTGAACTACTCACGAATATATTCGAGCGAGTATATTTATGTTCAGATTATACTAGTTTAATTTATTGAATTTTAAATAGGGTATCAAGTTTAGTTTGTTTTCTTATCGAACTCGAGTTGAGTCGATTAATTTTTGAATCAAATCCTAGAGAATCCCAAATCGCTTCAATTTTATTACAACCGCAATTATTCGGTTTATTTATATGAACAATTTGATTTTGAAGACGAATTTTTATTGGGTTTAGAATTTAGTCTTGCCTTACTAAACCCCAAAATCATATATGAAAAATTGAATAAATCCAATTCAGCTTGATTTTTAAATGAATTGATCACGAATATAATTTTTATTCACTAACAAAATATTTTGTTTCCATCAACTTGACTCAATTAATAAACAAATTTGATTAGAGCTTGATTTAAGCTAGCTCAAACTTGATTTTAGATGAGTTCGACAATCTTATTACACGCGAGGAAGGGTGTGCATAGTGCATTTACAACGTGTAATCAAAACCAAATTATTTTATTGAATTTGATTTTAGTTATTAATCACGGTTATGATTTTTTTCCTCTGGTTTTCTACTGTTATTTAAAAATATTTTGAATGTTATATCATATTTTAATTTCAATAGTACTATCATGTTCCTATCAATATAGCGCACGACAGTTTTTAAAGTTTTCTTAATTTGATAGAATAAATAAATATTTTAGATGTTAGAAATACAAGTATTTTCATAAAACTAGAGAATCTAAAAATATTCGAGACAATAATTATTTTCAAAAAAGATTTACAAAATATAATTGTTAACTTTTCGGGACATTGATCTAATATAATTATCGAGTTCATGTTGATTACTTTTAAAGCAATATTTACTATCAAGTTGAATTGACATGTGACCTAGCTATAAGTGAAGAATGTACCATTCAATTATTTTTCCTTTGATTTTTCGCTTATTTTCGATTTTATTATATTTTCAATCTTTTTTGCTCGATCCTGAAACGCCGAATTTGAATCCTCTCAATTATCTATTTATTCCGATTTCTTTCAATCTACCTTATATTTGTTTATAAATTTTATTTTATGAAATTTTAACTGAACGGATGGATAGAATAAGAAAAAAAAAAGAGAATGTGTCAAGTTTTATACAATTTAATAATATAAAATACATTCATTTTAATAATTGAGATTGTATGATTTTTCAATTGTTAAAATCATGTGATATATATTGTTAAATTATATGAAACTTGATATATTCATATATATATTTTTTCATATTTTATCTTTCCCTAGGGCTAAAATTACTTAAAATAAAATTTATTTAAAATTATAAATTATATAGAGAGAAAATGGGAGAAAGAAATAATGAAAAGTAGCCAAAGTCCACAGACGCCAGGAAATCAAGCTAGAAATATATAGGGAAACGCCGGCAAAAACATGGCGCACGTTAGTTCAGATTAAGTTGGAGAAATCGAAGTAGTATGGCATCGATATATCGCAGGTAGGCATAGAGTGACATTAATTAATAAAGTAGTCCGTATAATTAAGGAAGAATTAGGTGTAATTAAAGGACCTGATACCAAGGAAAATGGCCGACGGCGGCAAAAGCTAGAGTGACAGCAGGGTTCATATGGGCACCAGAGATATGTCCAACTCCATAGATCATAACGGTGACAATGAGTCCACCTGCCACCGATGCTCCTAATTTTGACACTTTCCCTTCATCACTTTCGCTTAAAGCCGCCGATCCACATGTCACAAACACCAATAAGTACGTCGCTATTATCTCTGCTATCACCTACATAAAAAAAAAAACACACACACATATTCATAGTTATATATCGAATCTATATGTCTATAGATGATTGCGTTGGCTCCGTTTTACTGTATCAAATTGTGTTGAGTTTGATTTTACTGTATTAGATAATGTGATGAATTGACAAATATATTTAGACAAAAACAAATAATGCTGATAATGTGATGAAGTGACAAATATATTTAGAGAAAAAAAGAACCAGTTGAACGTTACTAATTTTCATCGAAATAGGTGTAATAGTCTTTATCACTATTTTATATGTATTGAAACTCCTTCGTATATATTTCAGTAATCTTATTTATATTTTTAATCATGAAAAATATAATTATTGATATCCCGTACTTATTACTACTAATAAATTTATCTAAAAATGCTAGAGATACATGGGGTTGATTAGCAATTAAGGTACCTTTTTGGGAAAACCGGGTGGACAATAATGTTGGAGCAATCTCGAAATGCGAGACAGATCCTCAAATATTGTTTGATTTTCCACAGAGCACTGCAGCTCGTTGTTTGTGTTGTTAAGATTTGGATGCATGTTCTGTTCATCCATTTTGGGAAATAAAAAGTGATAGAGGAAGAGCTAGAAGAGCTAGCTCCTAATGAATATATTTATATTGAAAGCTCGGTAGCTAGCTAGGTTAATAATTAATCTAGACCAAAGTGGAGGTAGAATTTGAAAGCTAAATGTTTGTATAAATGCATGTGGTAACTACAAGTTAACACTATCTTAATTATTAGTAAGTATCTAAGAGCATTAATTATATTGTTTGTTTCTATTAATTAATTTACTAAAGAATATCAATTGATCAATCCGGCCTATACAATTCACTATAATTAAAACAGCAGCGTCATATCCGATACTATCTTGCACTATCAAATATATATGGTCCACAAGTTTACATTTTTATAGTGTTCACTTGCACATTCTTTAGCTACCCAGAACGTTGCACTTTTGTAGTGTTCACTTGCAGATATTTTAGCTATAGTAACTTCCAACCTAAATAGTAGATTCATATATTTGGACTTTTTTGTTGCAGATATTTTAGCTACAGTAAGTTCAACGTAAACAGTAAATTTACATATAGTAAATAATAGTCAAATTGAGTGTGAACTTATCTTTGTTATGTTGAAGCCCTTTTTTTATCTTTCTTTTTTTTTTTTTTTAAATTGAGTTGAATTAATCAAATATACTTCATTTGACAACCAAAATTACATCAGAAATTAGTTTATTTAAATAGTTAAATTGGGTCAAGCTAAAAATGTACTATAATCCATTTAAATTTATTCGAGTTTTCGAATTTGAGATGGAATCATACCTAGGTTTAAACGCTTATGAAAAAATAGAGTATAAAATTAACTGATTTAAATAAATAACCCAAGATAAATGAATTTTAAGGGAGCTGAGAGTTGAAATTTAGGCGTATGAAGTGTTAATTATTATTTTGGTGAAAAGGCACACCTATTATTTAAATACTATATGGAAAAGGGCCTCCCTCCCTCAACAGCTGTAATCTCCAAGACTGAACAAACTGTCGAGAATACATCCCCTCGAGATAGAGTTTGACATTTATCCGGATAGTTAGTTAAGTCTTTTTGCGCCAAAACTTTTCTAGAGAAATGGAGTCATCGTCGAGATTAAGCGCAAAAATTATTTGTTTACAAAATAAATTAAAAACTAAATATATTCAACTATTTGCAACGGAGTATCTTGCCGGCTTTCCCTTATCTCCACAATGACTAATTGAGATGCCCTTTTACTTGTAGTATAGTGTGAATCTGACACGCATGACTCTTTTGTTTCAGCTTAAATTTTAAAAATTTTAAATTCTCACCATGTAATTTATATTATTAGAATTTAGAATATTTAAAATTTAAGTTGAAATAAACATGAGTGTAATGTAATTTTATAGGCTTCGTTAGTTCGGTTTAAATTAATCACTACTACTTTTAGGTATAAAATCTACTTGGTAGTGTTTATTTGAACCTGCTGCGTTATCTTTAGGAACATACATTTATTTAAAGTTGGTATACTAATTGGTATAATATTGTTAAAGGAAAGTAAGAGAGCTTCTGAATTTCTTTCAATGGCATCGCTAGTGCTGTTAGCTTGTATGTTTTCTTTATGTTATTGTGCACACTCAGTTCAATGAGAAACTTTGAAAAATTCTCCAAGGCAATTCAAGTTTCTTGGTGACAAGCAACAATCTTTACCTCTCATGATAAGATTAACACGCTAGCTAGCTGATAATGTTCACTTTGTTGCATATTATAAAGTTTATTTGGATTTTAAGTCCTCTGCCATACAACATTATAACACATTATGTGCCAAATTACAAAAATGCCTCCGGGTACGTGTATATAATATGGAGTATATATCAGCATTAATTAACAAATATCTTGATTTCTATGACTCCGTATTTATTTATCACCTTGTGACAAGACTTCTTTTATGAGGTATTGTTCACTGTTTTATGAGATATTAGCTCAAGAGCCTTGTTGAAGCACAAGGGGATTTTACTTGCTTTGTGTCAATTGGGGGGGGGGGGGGGGGGGGGGGGGGGGTGGGGGGGGGGGTCCGTCGATTTGTGTTGCTTTTATGGTGGTTTTGAACTAATAGGTTTCATGTTATGTCGATTTGTGTTGCTTTTATGGTGGTTTTGAACTAATAGGTTTCATGTTATGTTAATTTAAATTTACTCGAATGGTTTTATAATGCAATCGCGTTCTCTAGTTCAATGCTGTTTTTTTTTTGTGTATTCCTGATTCACCCAAACTCTTGTGGCTTTTTTTCTTCTTAATTTAAATATGATGTATGTTTCTTGAGACAATTGATATCGATCATCTTGTTATTTGCTGGTCTTGTTTTAGTGCTTTCTCTCGTGTACCATGAGTTAGGCATCAGTGGCAGAGCGTGGGCGGCACCTAATGCTTGGTCAAGTGCATTCTATTGAAAACGTGTTGTGACCCTTGCAACAGTATATGCTTGTGGCCGTCAGCACTATTGTTGTGGCAAAACCAGCTTAATAACTTCATTCAACACACACACACACACACACACATATTTCAACTGCTAGTCCACACGGAGTGCATTAACACTGTTGCAGTTACATTGCATTTGAAATAAGTAATGTTACGCGCATAAATCATTTGTAAACAAACAATCCTTTGTCTTTATTATTGGTAAATACTAAAATTTTTCTATAAAATGATAAAAAGAGGTGTTATAGATTTCCCAATATACCAATTAACTCCTCACCACGTACATTTGCACATGCACCCACCAAACCTCCAACGAACAAAATAAAGGGGATAAGATCTCCGGCTAAGTAAGTACTCCCTCCGTTCCTTAATATCCGATATTTAACTTTTCGATCCTCTTTCTATAACATATGTCGCTTAACACGTATTTAAAACTTTTTTGTATGTAGTTTATTAAATTACTCCAACAATAAATTTCTCCCACAATACGTAAGAAGTATTTGATATTTTCGATGCCACTTAAAAAAGATAAATTTGTTAAAACATATCATGTTTATTATTAAATTTAACTTTCTTAATATTTGTGCAAAAGAGATAGATGGCGGATATTATGAACGGACAGAGGACTCGATTTGTACTATCATACATTAATTTACAGAGATAAAGATTAAACACTTGGGAGTTGGGCCACAAACTTTTGGGGTATTTTGCAACTCCTGACTTTAGTAGTGTTTAGATACACAAACTAGGGTCTCTTTTAAAAGTCAGAAGATAAAGAAACCAAAGGAAAAAAAATTAATAGAAGATTTAACTAATTTATTCCTTTTGGCTAAAACCGTTAAAGTAATGAGATCTATCTTAGGTTTTTCTATCCAAAATAAAAAAGATATCACTTTGTTAATTCCAAAAAAAATTACATTTCAATTTTTTTCTTAATACAGTCATGAATTTTAAAATTTATATGTACTTCATTATTGGTGTTCTTGAACCTCTCTTGCCCCAAAAACTAACTCAAATGATGAGTAATTCCCTCACAGTTATAACATGACCACCAACCATTTTCATAATGGATATAAGAAACCCCAACATTCATTAATTTTGATTTATACAAAAATGTTTACACTTCAACATAATAACTTGATGGCTTAAAAATTCTATAAAAATACAATTTGAATTTTAGTGTTTCGTAATTGCACACAAAAAATACGGTGAATAACTTATTTTTAATGGTCAAGTAATACAAAAATTAAAAATCAGCGCAGCAAATTCACGTGTGGATTGTGTAAGCCACAAATATAAAAACAACACATCAATTTAACGTTTTGATATTCTAAAGTCTACACTTTTTATCCAAGCTTTACTACTTTGAAGTCCATAGGCAAGAAAGATTCTCAGCCCAACCTCAACCTTACAAAACCCCCCTCTCCACCATGAAAGATTTCCCTTCTGGTGGGAACTAAATTTCAACGAACCTCAAAATGGAGACAGTATTGTCTCATGTTTTCCCTGTGCTTTCATTTACACCTTCATTTTCACTTTAAACTCTGAACCGCATTCTTTATTTCCTCATTAGCGTCTCATTGTTCTTCAATCCCAATAATACCACTTGGATTTCTCGATCTTTTGATTTTATCATCTGGGTCTGCTTCAGTTTCCAATAATCTTCTCTTTCAAGTGAGATCTTTAATCATCAGTCTTTGTGGCAAACGTCGAACAAATAGAGTGCATCAATGGGTTCGCTTCCGTTTCTGGTTGATAAGAGTTGTGTTCTTTTTCCAAATGGGTATAATCGCAGATCGATGTTATCATTCTCTGCTTATCGCCCTAGAAAACTTCTTGATTTTGGGGCTTCAAATGATTTTGCAATAGGGTGTTGTAAAATTGTGAGTGTTGATCTTTTCAAATGGAAGATAAAATGTGTAAAGGCGATGGGTAAAGGTTCAGGGGAAGTTGAAGGTGGTGAAGATTCAGAAGACACTCTTCAAGCCACTATTGAGAAAAGCAAGAAACTTTTAGCTGTGCAGAGGAATCTACTTGAGCAGGTTTTCTTTTCTCTTTTTTGTATTTATTTTGTTAATTGAAGCTGGTGACAAGTTACATTATCTCATAATCTGTCAGGTCTAGTTTATACTTATTATAGCAAGTTCCGTTACTTTAATTGAAAGGGTGTTCTGTAATAGTGGCTACAAACGTGCTAAACTGTTTGCTGATGGCAATTTAGAGAAAGCAATTGTTGTGGAGTTCAGTTGGGGTTTGTACAGGTTTTGTTAGTCTAAGACTCGAGGTATGGATGATTCCTACCCAATATTGAGTGCCTACATTGTCTTGTGCCTGGTTAAGATCATGGCTCCCTCTGTTCCTAATTAACTGGCACCATCTTACTTTTTATGGTTAAGCTGACCATTTTTTGACTTGTAATTTTGTTATTTTGTAAATGTATATGCAACAAAATTAGAACCACAAGAAAGTTTATACAATCTACGCGAGGCCTAATTTTTTAAAATATAAGTGTAAATATACATGTGTAATTTTAAAGTCAAAATATGGTCAATTTGACCATAAAAATCTGTGTCAGTTGCTCAGGAATGAAGGAAGTATATAGCAGCATTCTCTGGTCTAGAGCACATTGTGGTTTTATAGAAATTTGAGCTTATCGCTTAGTTTGCACTAAACAATTAAGCGTGACTTTTAATTTCTCCATTTTTACTTTTCTTATAAATTTTTTCCCTCTATTGTTGTTTATGAGCATTGCTTGTGATGCCTAATTACATGAACCTAATATGAGCGGATGAGCCTACAAGTTTTCCATTGGTTGATTGTGGTGGAATCGTTAGGCTCATTGACTTTTAAGCACTGATATCTTTAGACTTTAGTCATAGTTTTTTGGAGTTCTACTGGGCCGTTCTAAGTATTCTTGATGCGTAATGCCAGTGAAGGCTGAAGAATAAAGAAGTCAATTTTCATATTTATTATAAGATTGTATTATAGAGAAAATTTATTAATGTAATTATTTACTTATGTTGTGAAAAGTAATTTTCTATTTTACAGAATCAAGTACGACATTTTTTATACATGTTTAGATTCTCTATTTATCTCATCTATATCAGATTCTTTAATATATAATATACTATAATAAAATAACAATATTTTAAATTTTTATAATTTACATTTGTTAATTCTAAAATCAATAGATAATATGTTATTATACATTAATATGTATATATAATAATATATTATATGTATAATATATATAAATAATTACAATATAATATTAAAATATTTGTACATGTAGATAATATATTAATGTATATTATAAATCACATTTTAATATATTATAACATATTTTATTAATATATATATATATATATATATATATAATATTAATATATTATACATTAGTTTTGTATATTATAATATATATCACATTTATATATAATATAATTAATACAAATTATAATAGTATATACATTAATATTTTGTACTAATCTATTAATTAATTACTATAATATATGGTATTAATGATTTAAATATAAATAAAATATTACTTTTAATGTTAAATTAATATATAATATTTTAATACAATATTATGTATGTAAGAGGAAAATGTAAACAGTTATACCATAGGATTAAGATACACTGTA
>CM025785.1:27835886-27870598 GCA_014636745.2 Centella asiatica | reverse complement strand
GAGGAAAATGTAAACAGTTATACCATAGGATTAAGATACACTGTATATGATCATTAAACTACTTTTAAAACAGGGATACTGGTGCAACTTATTTTTTCTTAACTTTCCATCAAGATTCTCTGAATATAAAGAACATGATTGAGTTTAGGGAAACTAATGCAAGTGCTCTGACATTTAGACTTTTAAGGAATTTGAGAATTTTCTCCATATATTGCAGAATTATTTTTTCTTCCTAGTTGGTGAAAATCCTAATTACAACAACCTGGCTTGAACTACTTGTCCAAGTGTATCAACTGGTCATATATGCCCACAACAGGCACCCTAAAAAGTCTAAACGTTTTAGCCTTGTAAACCAGCAAACGTTTGGTTTGGATTATTAGTTTCTATCTTTTTTCAGTTTTTTTCTTCAGTTCTTTATTTTACAATATGGTACTACATCAATTTTAAGCATTCCAATTTCCTTAACTTTTTCAATTAGAGTTGATAAAATGAAGTTACTTAACTTCACTTCTAATTACAGATTGCAGAAAGAAGGAAAATGATTTCTTCTATAAATAGCAGTACAATTAATGAAGAAGGTGATGGAGTTTCTTTACAAGACCATGATGAACCTTCTTCAACCCAAAATATTGCTTCAAATGATGTTCCTGATTCCCATGAACCTAGTAACCATGGTTTACTTTCTAGCAGTAGTGTTAATAAAGCAGAAAACAAGTTGCAGGAAAATATTCCCTCACCTGTCAATAGAAATTTAGGTGAAAATGCAAAGCAACTTGACAATGGGTTGCCTCTTTTAAGTTCTTTGGATTCGGAATCTTCCAAACGACCAATAGCCACTTCAAAGAAAGTCTCCAATGAGTTGCCTGCCTTCTTATCGACTTCTTCTACTGTATCCAGTTCAAATTATGAAGGCTACGAAAAGTTGAAAGATCCTCAAAAAGAGGAGGTCAACCAAATAGCAAATGTTACCAGAGATGAAGATGTGAAGCCTCCACCATTAGCTGGGGCAAATGTTATGAATGTAATATTGGTTGCTGCGGAATGTGCTCCATGGTCTAAAACAGGTAGTCTTGTTATGATGGTAAAAGAAAATGTGAAGGAAAATTTATGCATGACTGATTAAATAAGACGTGTGTTTGATTCTAATTATTTCCATTAATACTGTAAAATAGACATACTTCTAGTCTTTGGGTGATCAACCATTGGTATTACTAATAAGAATTATTCGAGTTGAATGTTGGCATATTAAAGCTTACGCAAAGATGTCCTACTGGGTGGTATTTAGACCTCCAATAATGAGAACTAATAAGTATTCCATTGGAAAGTCTAACCAAACTTATTAGTATTTAATTTTTTTATGTAATTATAAAACTAACTCTTCAAGAGTTATCTTAGGTGGACTTGGCGATGTTGCTGGGGCTTTGCCAAAGGCATTGGCTCGTCGTGGACACAGAGTTATGGTAATTTTCTGATATCCTTTCATTCAAAACATAGGAAAGTATTAAGGAACTTTTTATAAAGCAGCTTATGGTCAAAAGTTGTAGTTGGCAATGATACAGTAGCAAGTTAAGGATCGACTTAGGCTTTACGCTGGACCATTTTTTGATGTTTTCTGTCTCAAATTCAATCATGTCTATGATAAATATCTGAATCCATGAACACGCAGGCTGCATAAATATGATGAAACTGAATTCTGTTGAAATGCTATCAAATTTGATTGGGGAAATTCTGATTAAGAGCACAACCACCAACGTCGATGTGACTGATAAAGTATTATGTGAGCTAAGAATTTGTACATATCTGTTATATTCAGTCTGGCAATCATTAGCAGTCCTTTAAATATTTTGTTTTCCATTTTTTTGTTTTGCATGTCACTCGTATGTTTTGAAAGTTTTGCTTCTTTAGCATCAAAATAATTGTTACTCTTTGTTTATCTCGCTCTATTACATGTACCCAAGAATATGTGTGAAAATATCATCATGAATAGGGACAGTTTCTTATATTATGAGTAACTTTAACAGTTCCTTGCAACATTACACAGTTTAGAACCTATGGTTTTCTTTATTTGTTTATTAATTTTTGTCGAGTTTATTTTATTCATCAATTAAACACGTAGCTACATATACATCTTATAAACTTGTAGGTCGTGGTACCCCTCTATGGTAATTATGCCGAACCTCAGAATACAGGGATCAGGAAAATGTACAGGATAGATGGCCAGGTATGCGACAAAAAATGATTCCTTTTGTAATATTTAGTTCAATTATTTCAATGCAATTTTTCTAGAAAGTTTGATTCTGCAGGATATGGAGGTGACTTACTTCCAGGCCTACATTGATGGTGTGGATTTTGTTTTTATTGAAAGTCCTAACTTTCGGCATATGGGAGATAATATATATGGAGGAAATCGTGCGGTATGATTTTTTGTTACTAGCCCTGATCTGATAGTTAATGTGATCTGATGGTTGATGATCTCAGTGTTTCTAATCAGTTGATATTACTTGTTCATTTCCTCGGACTAGAAATGATATGATTCAGAAAATTGTAATATTAAACAGATTTTATATTTGTAAGAGTTTTACCTCAACATAAATTTAATTTCAAATCAGTACTTGATGCTAGTCTCTATTGCATGAGTTGTAATGGCCTCAAATTTTGTATTTGTTTATGGGAAGCTACATCAATTTTTATGTAGTTACATCATGTAAGTGTAATATATAAACTATTTGCAGTTCTCCTGATGCCATTTTGTTGCTCATTTTTGCAGGATATTTTAAAACGCATGGTTTTATTCTGCAAAACAGCTGTTGAGGTATGACTTGTTCATCTTTTATGTCTTGCTTCTTGCTTTCATATGCCATTAATTATCTATGCCATGGCTATGTAATTAAATGAACATAAAATTGCTTACATATAGAACAATTATGTATATAGAAACTATTACCATTGTGTTATATATCTTTTTCAGGATATATAATTCTGTTTGCGCTGTTTTTCTTTTACAAGGTTAATGACAGGCTAACTTTATACAAAAGGTTTGCTTAAAAACAAGTATATAGACAAATGAAATGTACATTAAAATTATACTAAACTTTATCCAAATTATACTGGTTCACTCTTTGCATACTCCATGTTCAATACCTTAAAGCTGTATAAAATAGAGTACTTGTGACTTCAGGTTCCTTGGCACGTCCCATGTGGTGGTGTCTGCTATGGTGACGGAAATTTAGTTTTCATTGCAAATGATTGGCATACAGCTTTGTTGCCAGTGTACCTAAAGGCATATTATCGTGACAATGGACTCATGAAGTATACAAGGTCCATCCTTGTCATTCATAACATTGCACACCAGGTTTGGTCTATGACTGTTATAAATTTCTTCGTTCTTGTGCCAAATTATTTTTTCATGTATAATATCTCTGTTTTCCTGAAGATTTCAACTTAATCTATATTTTAGTAGAATATTTTATGTCCTATCATTATAGTCTGGTTAGGTGAAAGCTAACAATTCAGTAGAGATAAATTTTTTAACATGCTTATTGTTATGTTAATCTTTGTTTAGATGCTTCTGTTTCATTAGTCCCTGCTTTCATAATCTTTTGTCTATCAAACATGCCAATATCCTTGAAGTATTTATCCTTGTGCATTTACTGTTAGAATCTTATTATGCTCCCTCCATTCCATATTACATGCTTATTAGGTGAAAGCTAACAATTCAGTAGAGATAAATTTTTTAACATGCTTATTGTTATGTTAATCTTTGTTTAGATGCTTCTGTTTCATTAGTCCCTGCTTTCATAACCTTTTGTCTATCAAACATGCCAATATCATTGAAGTATTTATCCTCGTGCATTTACTGTTAGAATCGTATTGTGCTCCCTCCTTCCATATTACATGCTTATTTAAATTACACAGATTGAGATGTCTCCCAAGAATTCCTCTGTTATCTGATCATCTCTTGTTTGATCTCTCTTCTCCCTCTAATTTTTTTTATACTTTTAATGCTTCAAGTACTGTAGTTCTCTCTACCAAATTTCTTTATCATTGCTCCGACTCAACATGTGTCTCAAGTCACATGTGAGAGATACAATAAACACTCTTATGTAATTTTCAAGATGTGAAGTCAGTAATAAATTACTTTTTATATAATAATCGTGGTTAGATATGTATGGTAATAAGGGTATATTTGGAGAAAAATGAGTAAAATTGTACAAATAGAAATGGGCCATTTAATTTGGATGGAGGAACTACTAAAGCTCTATATTGTAGATATTCGTCTACCTTGGTATCTTTATGTTTTTCTCAATAGTTTTTTTGGGCATCTTTATATTTTGCTCAATAGTTATTGTAAAGCTTCAAGGACAAAATGTCAGTCACACAAGAAAAGAACTCAAAACTAATACCATGCATAACATAAACTGAAAATGATACATCACAATATATAGTTATTAAGCTTTTGATGCATTAGGCAGTTAAATTGATTTATTGTAGCTAAATAATTTTGATGAAGCACTAAAGAAATAACTTATAATTCTCTCCTCGATTTTGATGTAAATGATTGAATATGTGTATCTGAACATTCGTTCATGCTT
Source organism: Centella asiatica (assembly GCA_014636745.2). Lineage (NCBI taxonomy): Eukaryota > Viridiplantae > Streptophyta > Magnoliopsida > Apiales > Apiaceae > Centella > Centella asiatica. Next base: position 27,866,006 of record CM025785.1, on the reverse strand, counting down.
TTTGCCTTGTGTAAAAGTGTTTACAAGGGTCAGGAAAAACATTATAATCTCAAAAAAAAAACATTATTTGTTTACTTATTTTTGTTTTAGTTACATCGTTTTTACTAATCGATGTAGATTGATTAATATCTTCTTTCACCATCATTCATGATCTAAAGTTCCAAATCAACTGATGTTCTGAATTTTTTTAAAGTTTCAAGTATATATCTTCAAAATATACTTTTTGTCAAATAAATGCCCAAATTTGGTTTCTATTCTCAACCTAACTATTGCTAGAATTAATAACTAGACATATTTAGAAACAATTTAAAATTTACAAGGAGTCGGGTTAGTAGTAAATACTATGTAGTTTTTCTTAGTCACAGACCACCTATATTTTGTGAGAAATGGTACAAATATAACTTAATGGTGGTAAGCTTGTTTCTCAAAGTCCATCTAGCATCTCGAAGAAATAATGAAAAGGGGAAATTCGAGGATTACCTCGGCAGAGACATTTTAATTTTTGGTTTATGTTTGTAAAATGATATACTCTGTATATAATAACTTTTTATAAGTTAGTTATGATTATGATTTGGAAAAGTCAATGTTATATTTTTCTGAATTGATTTTGGATTGTGGTTGTCTGATTTCTCCCAGTATGGCATATGTGATACCATGTCTGAAGGTTCAATCTTTACTTTATTTGAAGATATTCAATTTTTCCCTTTCTTGACTATTATCTTTGTCCACATAAACTTTGCTGTATTTTGATTTTATAATAATAATGCATTCAAAATACAGTTATATATATATATATAAAATTTAACTTAAAAACCAGTCATAGTACATGATTCATGTTACTTCTACTAGTACTTTAGTCTATCTCTGTCATTTTGTATATTTAAATACCAAATAAGAGTCAAAATACTCCATATATCTTTTATATATATAATTTCAAATTGGAGTCGTTGCTATTCTTTTTAATTTGTATTTGAATTAGGGAAGATTGATTGTTAGTTTTGGACTAGAGAAAGGTAGATTCCGAATTGGTAGAGCAGAGGAAGTTTATCCAGATTGCTTTATCAAATTGTCTTTAAATTATGAAAAACATACTGCCAACATAAATTTGTACTTTAATGTATAATTTTGATTGAGCATTTCGGTTGAGGGAGTACTTTGAATTCTCCTTTTACTTATAGCATGTTTCCATTGTATCCAGGGTCGTGGTCCAGTGGATGACTTTTCTTTTGTGGATCTTCCGCCACACTACTTGGACCTTTTTCAGTTGTATGATCCTGTAGGAGGTGAACACTTCAATATATTTGCAGCTGGTTTAAAGACAGCAGATCGTGTTGTTACAGTAAGTCATGGATATGCCTGGGAGCTGAAAACAGTTGAAGGTGGTTGGGGTCTGCATGGAATAATAAACGAAAATGACTGGAAGTTAAAGGGAATTGTGAACGGGATTGATACAAAAGACTGGAATCCTCTTGTAGATATTCACCTGAATTCTGATGGTTACACTAACTACTCTCTAGAGACCCTTCATTCAGGCAAGCCACAATGCAAGGAAGCATTGCAAAAGGAACTTGGCTTGCCCGTTCGTAATGATGTCCCACTGATTGGTTTCATCGGGAGGCTTGACCACCAAAAAGGCGTAGATCTTATAGCTGAAGCAGTTCCTTGGATGGTTGATCAAGATGTGCAATTGGTGTTGTTAGGTACTGGTAGGCCTGACCTTGAGCAAATGCTCAGGCACATGGAGGGTCAGCATCACGATAAAATTCGAGGATGGGTTGGCTTCTCCGTAAAGACTGCTCACCGGATAACAGCTGGTGCTGATATATTACTGATGCCATCAAGATTTGAGCCTTGTGGACTGAATCAGCTTTATGCAATGGCCTATGGGACGATACCAGTTGTGCATGCTGTGGGCGGCTTGCGAGATACTGTGCAGCCGTTTAACCCTTACGACGAGTCAGGGGTTGGGTGGACTTTTGACAGGGCTGAGGCAGGTCAGCTGATCCATGCGTTGGGGAACTGCTTGCTGACTTACCGCAATTACAAGAAAAGTTGGGAGGGAATTCAGAGACGCGGGATGATGCAAGATCTCAGTTGGGATAACGCAGCTCTGAATTACGAGGAAGTCCTTGTTGCTGCTAAGCACCAGTGGTAGGTTTGGATGATAGTTTTCCTCCTGAATCTATTTGGATTCATCAAATACCCAATCAATTTCTGGAATAGGGAATTTAGTGTCTGCTTATAGTGGGGGGAAGTTTAACAAAAATCTTTGACTCGATGTATTTCAACCATCTGTATATGTGATGCAATAACCACCTCAATTTTGCTTTGGTTTTAACCTACCCCCCTGGTTTGACGACGTAAGTTGTACATGTTTGTTTATTACTACTATTCAGTGCTTCACGTACTTCGTACTAGTGTTAGATGTGTTTTCATGTTTCAGCTGATAACAGAAACATATCTACGTTCTCAATTTTAATATCTGCAAAAATGGTTGATTGGGATCTTCTACTCCGACCTTTGCCATAACACTTCCTGATCGCATATTTTGATGTAACTAGCTGTTTTTATAAAGTTGTTTTTGTTAAGTTGAGAGTTTAAATGTCGCTAATATTTTTTTATTGTAGTTCATAATCTATAACAAGTCGCTCCATAGGTGACACTGTTGTATAAAGAGATACCGGCCTTGAATCCTGTACTGCGAGTCTTTCTCAATCTGACCTTTATATGACAAAAGATTTGGCCCTTTGATCGATGCTAGGGTATCTTTGGAAATATTAAATGTTGTATGAATTTACATAGCATTAAAACATAAGATGAAAAAGAAGTAATATATTCTGCATACTAGAAAGATGATTAAAGCATATCTAGCATATTACTCTTTTGTTAGATTTGTAAAATTTTGTAATTTGAAATAAAAGTGAATATTTTTGAAATGGAATATCAATTAAATTGACTCTTAAATACAAATTTTTACATTTATGTGCCTCTTCTTAAAATTTATATAAACTAATATTAAGTTTAAAGAGTTTTGGAATGGACGGAGTATTATAGAATTTCATTTATTTAAACTCATTAATTGTGTTTTATTTCCCTTCAGAAATTAGAAATGTATTTTTTATTAGTTCAAAAGTAAAGAGACATTTTTATTTTTGAACATTAAAATGACAAAATCCCTAACATACTACTACCACTATCTCCATTGCTCCAATATTCCTATCCTATTCCTTTCCTGGTCTACTGTTACTACTATTATTATTACTTTAAACACCATGACATATCTTCAAATACAACATGAAGTTGAGATTATATTTAAAACTTAAAAAATTATTTTTAAAATTTATCATTTTAAAATTGCATCTATACTTTTAGAATTAAAACGGAGAATAATGCCTTATTATCCCGTTTACTATACTCATTTTACAAAAATAATAAGGTACACAAAGTATGTTGCATCAACCAAGTTAGCATTGAACATAGAAGGCTAGAACTCGTATTAAAATCCAAAAATCCCACCTCCCCACCTTATCCTTTTAGCATGTGCCCCCCCTTCCCCCCACTGGGGTTCACAACCATTGTTTTCAACATCTTCAAACAAATGTTAGGATAACTCGCCATGAGATTGATTATTAAGCGAAGAATTACTCGGGTTACGTTTGAATTGAAAAAATAAAATGAAAAGACGAATAAATTTGATTTATGTGTAATTAGTAAGGAAGATCATGAAATTTTATACTCCTATAGGAGATAATGATAAGATGAACCATTATTCGCATATATAATTTCATTCTATGAGCAAGGATAATAAATGATTTATTCCATCTTTTTTATTGTGACTCTCTCTCTCTCTCATTCCTCATCATCACTTATTCCACCACTATTTTTCATTAAATTCTTTCTAATTTTTAATCTATTTTTCATCTCATTATATTCTTTCAATCTAAACGCAATCTATGTGTTGTGTTTGAATTTGAAAACGTTAATATAAATATCATTGTGTAGATCAATTAATTCTTTTGATTAGGCTTTAGGCAATTTTTTACCGTTTACGTTTTATTTCGCTTATCTCTAATTAATTTCGACTAATTTTAATTAAACTCTTATTTAAACACTAGATAGTTTGTTACTACTTGAATCCGTATAATATTTTTTACAATATTAATAGATATTAGACTTTATCGACAGTTTTTTAAAATTTTATTTTGATAGGATTTTACCAATGGTTAAGGTCCAACGGAAATATCAGCTTATAATAAAACAACAAAATGTCCGACATAAAGATTAGATTACCCGAAGAGAGAGAGTGAGAGAAGATACGGAATAGTACTCCGTAATTATGTCCTCGGCTCTCCTTGCTCCGCAAATGGTTGTTTACTTCCTCTTTTTCATTTTTTATTTTTTTTGGTGAGATTAATTAATCGATTGAATCTCGCTTTTTTAACTGAAAATATGTAAAAAGTAAGTAGGGCGAATTACGAAGTTCACGATTTTTTTATTATTAAGAAATTTTACCTCTACTATAATAATGTAGAGGAGATTTAAACTTTAATCTACTTTTGACAAATGAGCTATTAGAACAAATATTCTAGCTCACGATTTAGCTCCTCTCGTTATTTTTTCTGTTAATATATTTTACTTTATTTTATAATTTTATTTGTAACACTTGTTTTTGTTAAAATTTTATTTATAATGTTAATTTTATAAAAAAAAATTATTTTTAAATTATCAATCGACAAAAATAACAATTTGACCATTCAAGTTGGCCACTTTTATCCTTTGAGTCACTAAACTTTTAAAGGGTGCAATGACACCATTGTACCTTATGTTAATGTGCATTTGAACTCTTCAGTCAAAATTTAATAAAACCGTCAACTTAATGCTATGTTAATGTGTAAAAAAATAAAAAGAAAAATTTTCAGTAATATGTGGCAGCTAAGTTGGTAACAAATATTACATTAACTAATAAATATTGACTAAAATTTAAATAAAACATGTGTATTAACAATTAGAAAGTAATTATATAGTTTATTAAAAAAATTAATAAATGATCATATTAACATCATTAAATTAATTAATTGATTATTTAAGTTGAGCTTAAATTAATACTTATATAAAAAAAATATTTATTAAATATTGGCTGAAATTTAAATAAAACAAAATATGTATTAACAATTAGAAAGTAATTATACAATTTTATTACAAAAGTTAAACATCATCCAATTAATTAATTGATTTTATCCTTTTTTCTATACTTTGATAAATTTAAATTTAATTTACTTTAAATATTAAGTAAGTTTAATGTATTTGTTTAGTCATTTTTGTGTCACCTCAATTAGAAATACTTTTTTTTTTCTCTATTTATTTCCACATAAACTCTAGGGAAAAATTAAATGTTATTTTAAAAGAATTTCCTTCCCACGTCCGTAAACCAATTGACGATTTCCGTTAACATTTGACAGAATGATGCAGTTGTTTAGTTTTATTAAGTTCATTGATCTATTTTAAAGTTTAATTACCTAATGGGTAAAAGTGGCCAACTTGAATGACCAAATTACTATTTTTGCCATTATCAATTAACATGTATATTATGCAAAATTACTTTACTTACAATTTGTTTACCTTTCCACTATTATTACTATTTTCAAGGTAATTGACTCTTCACCTCTAATTTTAAAAAATAATAAAAAGATCTCATTCAGAATATTTTTTTTGTTAGTGTGCAAAACTAAATGTTACAAATGGCATAGGATAAAAAGAATATAATTTTACATAATTATAATTATGATAGCACCAATAGTTGCGGCTGTCATTAAAAGACTGCGGCTGACACTTTAGTTGATCATGGCCGCATAAAAAAGGTCGCATATTCTCCCTCGTTGAAGGGCTGTAGCCACATATCCTCAGTATACTGAAGATTGAGACTCAACCGCAGTCACAAATATACAGAAACAGTTGACTCTTGGCGCATGTCCTTTAAACATGTGAAGCCCACCACGGGGTGTAACAAATCTGACACAAGAGACGCGATAAAATGACGCCGAAGAACCTTTTTTCAAATGAGGGGCCAAATGAGGAGACGCGCAAGGTAAATACATTCTTTACTAATTCTCACACCCTAAGTGCCTTACTCCAATCACCACCGAAAAATATTTATTTGTGTAGGTTTTAGACGACAGAACGCAACCGCTACCGTTAAAAAAAAAACATAATTGAGCATCAAATTATATGAGCCAATATCATAAAAGAATAAGAAGGAATTTCTGAGTTTTATAAATATTAATATTCATGTCTTATTTATTTGTACGATTAAGATTACTTAAAATTACTCCGTATATAAAGATCTAGTGGGGAAAATGGGAAAAATGAGATGACGATTTATTCCAGTTGACGAAGAGAAACCAAATTCAGCAGCCGCCACTTAGCTAGACAGTGATTCTTTAGCTGTTGCATTTCCAGCCAAGAACATGTCCCCGACGTGTAAAGGAACGGACACGTGGACATTCTTAGTTACAACTCTTAATGGCAAATGGGTCCATTCCGGTGTTACTATTCCTTTCGTTTTTATTTAGTTGGTTTTATGGAGTTTCCCCCCCTTCTTTTTACTTGCTTTTCTTATATTTTAATGTAAAAATAAAATTATTTTTTCTTTATTATTTTTTTTATATTTCATGAAAATATAAGAATCTCTTTTTTTTATGTATATTAAATAAAGATAATTATGATATAACATCAATAAATTTAATGCTATTTTTCATATTAATAATTGATCCTGGTTTATGTGATTTGAGTTAAAAAAATAATTCATAAAATACAGAGAGAGTATTTTTTAAAAGTAGTGTTAAGAACACTAATTTGTACACAAAAACTTATACACAAATTAATGTGTTTAAATCTTATAGAAAATTGGTGAATTCTAAGAAATTTATGTTTAAAAACTAATATTTCAAAAGTTACCATATATATATATGTGTGTGTGTATGTATGTATTTTTATTTGTATAATAAATTAATGCTTCTCACATTATTGTTTTTCTTAATACACATACACCTATTAACATGTGACCATATAATAAGAAATCACATATTTAAAATTATTACTTTTTTAACTCTTAGTTACTAATACGTCCTTTTCACTTACATTTCTGTCGAGAGTCTTGAGATAAAAAAGATGAGGCAAAGAAGGGTAATATTTTATAAAATTATGAATAAATGGATACAATTAAGTATTAATATTTTCAAATAAGTACATTGTTTTAATCAAAAGATAATTTATAAATTAATAGTGGGTATTTAAGTATTGGATGATGTAAAATGGTGGGATAAAATAGGGTCATGAGAGTAAAGTAATAAGATTTTTTGTAAAAAGATAATGATTAAATAATATATATAAAAACATAATGATTAAATAATATATATATATATATATATATATATATTGAGTATATCAAGACAGTAGGTAAATCAGTGTGATTAAACAATATATATAGACAATAGATATATACGTACAGTAAATATATTGAGACAATAAGTAAATTAGTGTGGAATAAAAATTGTATTAATATAATATATTTTAAAAAATATTACTTATTTGTCCATAAAAATTTGAGTAATCTTTTTTTTTTCACGCAATTCAATTTGGTACTGTTCTATGCACAAATCGTAAAATTAATTTATATATGTTAGATGATAATATTAGCTTAGCATTTAAAGTAGAATAGAAGATTTTAAAATAAAAAAAATTAAATGATATTATATTTTAAAATAAAAAATTATTAAATTATAAATATTAATAAAATATTTAAAATAAATAATATAATCAAAGTAACTCGTATCTCGAGTTGTAAGCTAATTCTTAAAATATGATTAAGATTACTTATGGAAGGAGCCAAGAAAGAAAAGATTATTTATTTGGACCGGATGACTTGTTTGAGTAGAAGGAAAAGAACCGGCGACGTTATCCGTATTAATACTGGATTACGGGTAGCTTGGAAAGATTGTGATAAGAGAAGACCCTTTATGAATTTATTATTTTTTTAAGGAACTTGGAAAGATTGTGACAAGAGAAGACCCTTTATGAATTTATTATTTTTTTCCTTAAAAAAATAAGAGTAATATTTAAAAGATAGATTTGTTCTAAAAAAATAATATTTGTATAACTTTTTTTTATTATAATGATATATTTTTAAAAATTTGCTATTACATATTTTTATCTTATTATTAATTAAATATTTATAATAATGTTTGTAAAAAATTATTTAAACATATAATTATCAATTAAATATGTAATATTAATATCATCAAAAATTTAAATAATATTCTTTTTGTAAAATGAAAGATTTTTTTTTTTTTTTGATGGTGAAGAGATAAGAGAAGACTTCAGAGAAACTAAAAAGTCACTTTGATGAGACAAACCATTCTCATCCACTAGATACCTAAAGATTTGTACAAAGATAGAAGAATATAAAAAGTAGAAAACTACTTAACCTTTCCAACCAATAAAACCAGTGTAACTCTCTAACACATTATCATGGTAAACGATCGCCATATATATGAGTATAAAATGGACATACAAAAATACGTACAAATCCATATATTTATGTATACATTATATTTTTATTATTTAAAAAATAAGCAAATTCATTAAATATGTCGGTTAACAATGTTCTATTCTTCATGTGCTTAACTATTTATTTTATTATAATAATAAGATGATGTAAAACAAATTATATTAAAATATCGTAAATGAAATTTTCATCATCAATAGAATGTCTACGATTTAATAAAGTCACAATAAAATCATTATAATCTTTGTTCTGCGTGTGCTATGTTCAATCATCACTAGATTAGACATTGCCTCGTAACAAAACTTTAATGAACTAATTTCTAAAGTTTGAGTTCATTAAATTCAAAATCTTATTTTTCAAATGAAGATATGACAGTGGTAAACAAAGGAGTAGACAACCGTCACAAAACACTTTTTCAAGGATATGTCAACAAGAACATATATTGCATGTTTGTTTCCAATAAATTAAATTTATATTTATTTAATTCAAAACATGTGTGGATATAAATACGGACTCTATTCTCTCAAACTCTCAAGTTTGCAAAGATCAAATAAACTTTAAAACATTTAAATATTTTTGCTAAGTTAACAATAGAAAAATAGTTGATTAATCTACTTGATTTAGGAGCAATCTTGAGGATCAACAATTTTTTTTTATCATCTCTGTGTGTTAAGTTTAAATATCTTGTTTGTGTGACTAAAAAGATGAGTATGTTTGACTCAATTGTTAAATTAAAATCCCTTGTTTACTGGATAAAAATGTGTAGATTTATAGTGACATTACTAGTGAATTTTTCTTAATAAAAAAGAGGAAGAGTGGGGTAAAATTTACAGAACCACTACAAAAATTCTTTGCATTTTACTTTGTCTATTTCTGCACTTTATCTTCTACTATTTGTTATCTTTACAGTTTTATATTGTTAGCTTACTATCTACTCAACTGAGATCTTTTCTTTTTATCTAAATAAAAAATACAGATTATTTTGTTTTTCGCCACTAAAACTATGTTTAAAATCTTAGTCATCTCCTCTAGTATTCTTGTAATTTCTTTAAAACCTAACAAAATATAAAGTATTTACTTCTTATATATAAATATGATAATTGATATTTTAAAGATTGTGCTTAATATTCATTGAAAATCCAAGGGTATCCGTGGTGGTAACCGAAAAACTAATGTTAATGCATGTTAAATCAGATTTCTCTCATCTATATCCTTATAACCGTAATTTACAATCCAACTCCATATTTCTCTCTACACCCATGAAGTTTGATGAACGTTCATCATTTGTCAATTCAACTATCCACTAACTCAATTTTTCTATCTTTATCACCCACTTTTTACTTTCACATATTGTTAGTCCTAGTAGATTCAAAAATTTGTAGAAGAAGATTTGAATACAAATCAATACTTTTTCAACTTCTTTCGATTCCTTAAAAGTAATAGATAAACTTGTGGAATAATAAAGAATCTTAAGAACATAGAATATATCAATTTCTTCAAACTTTATTAATCTCAACAAAGATTACAAAGTTATCTGACAATCAATGTATAAGATTATCAGCTTTTGTACACTGTTCACGAAAAACAACTACAATCTAGAATGTAATCCTAGCTTCTCAAGTTATAAAAACTTGCTTCTTAAAATCTCTCAGATTTTACTGTGTTATTACAATTGTATTCTGTACTTTGTGCTACTTTTTGTTTTTCTTGTTCAGTACTCTTTACTGCTTTAGAAATCTGTACTACTTTTTGTTGTTGTCTGTTTTGAATATGAGTTTATTGACAATCCTAATTCGATTCAAATTAGCTGTCTTACCTTGTTAATCCTAATCGACTCTGTATTGGATTTTTGATCGGCTTCTTTGTTTGTCACTTCAGATCCTATTAGGTTTAGGATTTGTTGTTTTCCTGTCAGTCATACGTTATCTTCAATATCCTCTGATATTTCTGTATCTGCTGATGACTATTTTATCTATTGATGAAGAACTTTATTAGCCCATGACCATTTATCTACTGATGACCATTTTATTTGCCATAGTCATTTATCCTCTAATAAAGATTATCATCTTATGAATACTTTATCCACCGATGAACAAAATTATCCTTTGACTGGCTGTTTTAGGATTTATCCTTTGATTATCCACTGATATACATTTTACACTGTCGGAGGATAAATCCACTGATGAACAGTTTACACTGTCGGAGGATAATACTTAAACAAAATCAGTTGTAGTTTATTTGATGATATTTGTATAATACATCAGCAGTTTCTAGTACAATCTCAAATCTAAAAATTCTAAGTATTATACATCATTATCAAATGCTATAATTCCTAATAATCTCCCCATATTTATGACTATCAATGATAATCATAAATCAAGGTTAGATGATGATGTCAAAACATAAAACTTATACAAACACTAATTAGAATTGAAATTAACAATGTGTAAACACAATTGTACTAGTTCTATTATGCTAACAGTGATGACTACATTAATAACTTTGTTGGCGTCCTGCAGTTTTTCAAGCTCAACCATCAATTTACTAACATCTTGAACAATTCTCCCCCTGTTTTCATTAGAATTACTCTCACTCTCCCTGACCTGACTATTCTTCCCCATTTTGACATCAACATCCTATGATGAAAGGTAGAAATAGATAGATTAGGTTGACTAGCAATAAGAATATTTTGAACTATGATTTGACTATTCTCCCCCGTTGAGTATCTTTTTGAATTAGTAGGAAAATTAGTAAGAATACCAATTGTGTGTTCCTAGATATTCTGGAGCTTAGTTTGAAAACCATTGATCATGAATTGTTGGAGGTTCATGTTTCTCTTTTCTGTGTTGATTAATGCTTCATAAACATCGTGTGAGTATAGCTACACTTGAGCCTCGTGTGATTAAATAATTTGGTATGAGGTGTGTTAAAGTATCATCCAATAATCTTGTGTTGCTTGTATCCAACTGAACATCCACAATATCTTCTTCAGGTTCATCTGCAGTTCCTGTTGTGAGATTTGAAACTCTGTCTTGACAATATCCTGATTAGACACGTCAGTAAACAATTGTTGTTCTACATCGCCATTTTCTGATGTAATTCTTCTGCTAGTATCCTCTAATGGCTGATCAGAGAATACACGAGATGCAAAGGTAATAGTGTGTGAACATTTCTCTCTATTCTTTTCTTCAAGGATCTCACCATGGCTCACACCCTCTCCTTTTGCCTGACTTTTACAAGTCAACTTCTCATGCTCACTTTTTTTAAAATTTCTTTTCCTCACTTCTTTTCAGACACAAGATCTAACTCTCACTAAGTATTCTCTCAGACTCACCAGAAATATTTAAACATTTCAGTTGTGGATGACCTGAAGTGGTGTAGGAAATATAAACAGTAAGTGTTCTACATCAATGGATGCTTGAGAAAGAATAGTTGTATTATCCACTGATGAGTTGAGAGCAACTATTTTGTGTTTTAGCTACATAATTGACTTCTTTGATGATTAAACTATCAGAGAATTTGAAACCAATAGAATTATTAGACCTCCATTTCTTCTAAAGAAATATCAAGGAGATAAGAAGAAATAATAAGAGATAAGAAGAAAGAATAAGTGTACAGAATTGAGTGTTGGCTACTTTTCTTGAATAGAGAAAAGAAAAGTATCAATTTGAGACTCTTATGTGTGCACTTAGTCATGTTGATCATTGACTAGGTCCTGCTTCTTCTTCTTCCTTTGAAATGTTTTTATAGATGTGTTCTTTTTAGACTCAAATACACGTGTCATTGGAGGTGGACGATCTTCAATAACTATAGTCTTTTGATATGTTTTACCTAGAGATGTGCTTTATTCTTTTGGACTCAGTATCCTTTTAAGAAGATACTAGGTAGTCTCCAAGGGTTCTCATTGTTCTCTTTTTCTTTTTTATTTCACCCTCAACATGCTCACCCTCCCCCTCAGTTGTTGCTGGTTGTGGTTGTTTTCTCTTTACAACCTTTATGTTTTGAAAGATAGAGGAGGTGACTTTTGTTGTAAACTTTGATTTAGAGGGTATTGCTACTTGGGTAGAAAGAGTTGGGTCTGCACTAACCTCCTCATTGTAGCAAAAAAGAAGAAATAGAGAAGATAACTTAAAAATTAAGATTTTAATTTATGCTACCAACAGGTAAATTATCCATCAATGAGTAATTCATCAGGGGATAAATTAACCACTACTGCTTTTATTCATCAGTAGATAATTATCCTCTGAGGAGTAAAATTATCTGTCGATGCTTCATTTGTTCATCAGTCGATAAATATCCTCTGAGGAGTAAAATTATCTATTGATGCAATATTTGTTCATCAGTCGATAATTATCCTCTTAAGAGTAAGTTATCTACTAATACTTCATCAGACTAAAATTATCTGCTGATTAATTATACTATCAACGGATAATGATATCTGTTTCATTTTATCACCTGATAATTATTTAGTGATGGATATCGGGGGATAATTATCTACTACTACTTTTTATCAGTTGATAATTATCCACTGATCAGTTATACTGTCAAAGGCTAATTTTCTATTGTTGTATTTTAACTTGCATGATGTCTACAAACTGCTTCTGATTCTGGGTTGTAGTGCTTGTTTTAATACCTTTAGTTCATTACTCCCAGTTGCTTCTTCTCTAAAAAATAATTTCAGCTACTTCTGAAACTCCCCCTAAATTAGTGGTTTCTGTGTTTTCTACATTTTTAGTATCCACTATTGGAGGTTTCTTGAGTTTGAACTCAACTTTTTGATGAGTACATGCTAGTATCCTCTTATTCATCAGCTTCACTTTGTGTTGGCGGGGACTTCTCATCAGTCTATGTCTTAAACATCCATTGTCTAAGAACTAGGTTTGTTCGTTCATGCCCTACATATACAAACAACTAAATAGATTTCTGTATCCAAAAATGTTCGGGTCCATTGGAATTAGTAGTCTTAGCTTTAGTTAAAGGTTTTTCAGAGTTTTCATGCTTTTTCACCCACTATATAGAAGAAATTATTTTCTTCTTAGCTTTAGGTGTTTCAGATTTTATTTTTAACCTTCTAGGAGGTTTTTGATAACTGTTTTTTAACCTACTTAGCATGTATTTGTTTCTTAACAATTATGTTCTTTTTATCAGATGATAAATGTCTAGCATGCATGTGTTAGAGTGTATGCCCTAGTGGCCAATTATGTAATGATTGTGACACTATGTTTATGTTATGTTTTTGGTTAAATGATAATTACTTTTATTATGTTTTATTTACTGCGTAATATAAATGTTAACATAATAAATGTCCTTAGAAGAATGATACTAATTATATGGATTCAAGTATGTGACTTGAATATGAGACCATATAAATATGTAAAGTATCATTATTCTTAAATGTCCCTAGTCGAGTATCATTGTCAGTGGGACAACAATAATACATTGAGACTAGTATGTGGATTAACTGATGGCTATATCTCATTGGTCATAAATATATACGAGATATATTAAGTTGATTCATAGGTACATGTTAGAGAACATAGTACTGGACAGACCCACCATGAGAATTCTACATGGAGCGTTATGCTATGTGTCATAAGTAATTCTCATAGTGACAATGATGTAATGGTCCTTCGACCTGAAGTCATGACATTTCTACATAAGGAGTTATGCGTTTTGACATTATCAAAAGTCACCTTTAACCGGGTGGACGATAAAGGTGATTGTTGGATGCATAATGAGTTATGTGAGAAATGGGAATGATGTAGATGGAATTTAACCCTCCTATAAATTAGGGGTGATATCTATAGGCCTCTTGATTGAGTGAAACTATGAAATGCATGGCCATGCTCAAATAGAGATTTGTTTCATATAGTTTACTCATTGATCAAGAAAACTGAGATTAAATTATAAAGAGGATGACACATCCATGCCTTGAATTTAATCTTAGATATCATGGTTAAAAGGATTAAATTACATTGAAACATTGGTCACAAAAGGTAACGTCGAATCTATGACTTTATTATTACTTGGGTAACAGTGATGTATTACTAGATGCCGCTCACTGTTTATAATTTTATAATATGATTTAAAATTATTGCCAACGTAATAATAACCTACAGGGTCACACACATAGAACATTCATCAAGGAGATATAATTTAAATGTCAATGATTTTAATATATCAATAAGATTGATTTAATTAAATCATGACTTTAAATTATATATATATATATACATATATATATATGTAATCTGTATGAAGAAGAGTCATTTGGAAGGAAATACAAATATATATTTATTTGTACATATATTAATTAAGTGAGACTTGATTAAATATATAATGAATATAGGATTCGGATTCTAATCTCCTAATTAGATTAGGTTTTGGAATCTACTCTATAGAAGGCTATATATATATGATATATTAGCTATTCTCAGAGAGGGAGATAGATATAGAATTTTTCTCTTGAACAACCAACGTTTTGACGTAGCCGCTCATAAGAGAGAGACTAAGGTTAAGAGAGATAAAAGAGATACAGATTATTTACAGCTAGTACTGTTATCCTCTTTACTCGAATCGTAAGACGGTTCGCGGGTGTTCGTGTGGATACCGTAGAGACGCTGTCCAGTTGGGTTGCGTTAAAGATTTGGAGACGATCAACACCTTCACCAAAGTTTCAGATTCGCACTTTTAATCGGTAAAATCTTGAACTATCTGTATTAAACTGTTTCGCATAGATCCTCGGGTTTGGGTTTCGTTTTGTTTTATTTTAAATCCGTATTTTTCCGCTGCGTTTGCTGGTACGAAACCCAACAGGGTCCCTATCTACCCAAGAAATTTATTCCTACTAAAACTGTCGATGGATCTGTTGTTGCAGAACACTTTGAACTTGCTCCAGAATGTGATTATACAAACGAAGACAGGTTGCAAGTGTTAAAGGATGCCAAGGTGATGAACATACTTTATAATGGAATTGATAAAAATATGTTCACAAGCATTATAAATTGCACTACATCAAAGCAAATCTGGGACACCATCAAAGTCCTGTGTGAAGGGACTGACCAAGTTCGAAAGAACAAAAGATCATTGTTGACACAACAATATGAGTTCTTTCAAGCAAAGCCTGGTGAACCAATAACGTCAGTATATGACAGGTTCAACACTTTGCTCAATGATTTGAAAATACTTGGAAAGACTTATGATAATGAGGATATAAACACCAAGTTCATGAGATCTCTCCCACCAAGTTGGGATCCAAAGACAATGGCAATAAGAGAGGCTCATGACTTGGATATCCTCACACTGGACAGGCTCTACGGGAATTTAAAGACTTATGAACTTGAAGTAGAGCAACGACAACGCATGCATGGCAAGGATAGAGGAGTTGCATTGATGGTTGTGACAAGCAAGTCTCAAGAGAAGCATGATGATGAATCTTCCAGTGCTAGCTCGACTGATCAGGAAGATGAACTAGATTCTGATGATGACATGGAGGAATTCATGGCGTTTATGGTCAAACAGTTCAAGAAATTTAGAGCAAGCAGGAAAGGAAGAAAATCGTCAAGGAAGCCTAACCCAAAACGTGAAGGTCAGAAAGTCACCTTCGACTTAAAAAAGATAAGATGCTACAACTGTGATGGGTTAGGGCACTTTGCCAATGAGTGCAGGAAGCCTAGATCTAGTGATAGGTGTAAGGATGAAAAATCAAGGAAAGACTTTGCTGACAAGAAAGCTAAATCCAATAGCAAAGCCTTGATAACTGAAGGAAAAGATTGGATTGACAACGACTCCGATGAAGAAGTTGTCAACTTTGCCTTAATGGCTCGTAGTGACGATTCAAGTGATTCTACAAAGGTATGTGATGCAAATCAGAATTTTAATGTGCTTGATTTACTTGATACATCTAGCATTGAAAGTATACAAAAAGATATGTCTGATTTGCATGTCAGTTTTAGGTCTTTAACTATTGAACATACCAATGTAAAAGAATCACGTGACAATCTCTTGAAAAGAAACAAGTTTCTTGAAGAAAGATTGACACAATTTGACACTATCAAGTCTGATTTAAACAAAGCTCATCACATGATTGATGCTTTGAAAAAGATGGAATATTACTTAGTAGAGCAACTTGAAATTGCTCAAGCTAAGATTAAATAGTGGAACACTTCCTCTAAAAAGTTAACAGACTTGGTAGAGTGTCAAACAATAGGTCAAAAATCTGGACTAGGTTATGATGAAAATCTAGACAAAAGTTCAGATTTAAATGATCTATTCGAAGCTGCAAACTCCTCAATTAGTAAGCCAAATTTTAAAAGAATTAATTTTGTCTTTCCCGTTATTGAACCTAAATTCATTAACACTCAAGATCAACAATTCACTGCAAAAATAGAATGTGATCAAAAGACAGTGAATGTTGTTGATAAGAGTGAAACAAAAAGATTAAATATTGGGTTCATGACAAAGACACAACTAAATAAAAAACTGGAGAATCTTCCAGACAAAAAGGTTGAAAAATTGGTGGAGTTAAGCAGAAAGAAGAAAAATAAGAATGGAAAGATAGGCATTAATAAACATACAAACTATGCTAGAATGCCTGATGCTCCTAGAAAGACATGTCATGTATGTGGTAACCCCAACCACATAGCTATAAACTGTAGGAGCAAAAATAAAATTCCTATAATTGAGACTGCACCTTCAAAGAGAATAAAAGATAAATCACCAGTAAAAAGGTTAGAACATCTTTGCATTAAAACTGAAAATTCTAAGCTTGGCAGTCTCTCACAAACAAGTAGCAAGACTAATGATTGTCCTATTAAAGTTAAAACTGTTAAAAGACAATCAACTCAATCTGAGTCAAGTCTTGAGTCTACAACTAGTGAGAAAGAACCCAAAAAAGTCTGGGTTCCAAAAATCTCAAACTAGTTACTCTCTACTGTGTAGGGCAAAAAGAAGAAATCATGGTACTTGGACAGTGGCTGTTCAAGGCACATGACCGGAGATAAGACCCTGCTAAGATAGTATGAAGAGAAAAGTGGCCCAAAAGTCACTTTTGGAGATGACAACAAAGGTCATACAAGGGGATATGGCAGTGTTGAACATGGAGATGTCATCTTCACAGAAGTAGCACTGGTTGACGACTTAAAGCACAATTACTTAGTGTGAGTCAATTATGTGATAAAGGATTCCATGTCATCTTTAAAGAAGACCTATGCCAGGTGTGTGACAAGGAATCTGGGAATGTGATATTGACTGGAAAAAGAAAAGGAAATTTGTATGTTGCAAATCTTATTTCTTTTACTGATCAAATCACATGTCTGTATAGCAAAGCTTCAACTGATGAAAGTTGGCTTTGGCATAAGAAGCTTTCTCACTTGAATTTCAAGAACATCAACAAGCTTGTGAGGAAAGGATTGGTAGCTGGCATTCCACAATTAGAATTTACACAAGAAGGATTATGTGATGCATGCCAGAAAGGGAAACAAAAAAGTGTATCATTCAAGAGTAAACCAGCAACATCAATCACTGACCCGCTACAATTGTTACATATGGATTTATTTGGTCAAGTGAATGTGATGTCTATCTTAAGAAATAGATATGCACTAGTTATTGTGGATGATCACACGAGGTATACTTGGGTAAAATACCTCTTTACAAAAGATGAAGCTGCTCAGTTGATAATTGATCATATCAAGAAGATAGAAACTGAGTCAGGAAAGACAGTAAGGGTTATAAGGAGCAATAGAGGAACAAAATTCAAGAATTCCCAAGTACTTGAATTCTGCACTGAAAAAGGAATAACACATCAATTCTCAGCTCCAAGAACCCCTCAACAAAATGGAGTTGTTGAGAGGAAAAATAGAACCCTTATTGAAGCAGCAAGGACTATGTTACAAGAGGCTAAGCTTCCCACATATTTTTGGGAGGAAGCTATAAGCACTACTTGCTTTACACATAATAGATCCTTGATAAACAAAGCATACAACAAAACACCTTACGAGTTAATGACTAGGAGAAAACCAACTCTCAAGTTCTTACATGTGTTTGGTTGTAAATGCTTTGTACTGAGAGATTCATCAAAGTCAAGAGGAAAGTTTAACAATAAATCTGATGAAGCAATCTTCTTAGGTTATTCTCTGTCAAGTAAAGCATACAGAGTATATAATCTAAGAACAAAAGTCATTGTGGAATCAATACAAGTCGTGTTTGATGATAAAAAGATTCCAGGAATGATTGGACAAAGATTGCATGAACCTCTCAGTTTCGAGAATGAATTGGATGAATGGGAATATCCATCAGAGACTACTGAACAACCCCAAGATAGTAATGATCCCTACTTAGTTGAGGGGGAGCTAACGGTTGTGCATGAAGTTCCAAGATCTAATAATTTATCAGAGAATAGATTATTAGATGAAACTCAAGAGACTGGTGACATTATTAATCCATCGGAGACTAATGTTTCACCAGAGACTAGAGTCACTGATGCACAATCTGAAACTACATTGACACCGGAGACAATAGAAATAAACAGCTCAGGGGGAGCTGATAATGCAGGAGTCAATGGTTTAGGGGGAGCAGTCTCTGATCATGAAGCTAGAAGGGATAACACCAATCTAGAAAATGAAGCCTCAACTTCAAGGTCAAATCTGCCACGTGCAATTCCATGGTTGAGAGACCACATGCCAGATTTGATAATTGGAATTTTAGAGGATGGAGTCAAGACTAGAAGTGCAACTCAAAATGAATGTTTATATCTCAGTTTTCTTTCAAAGATTGAGCCAAAGAAAATTGAGGAAGCACTTCAAGATCCTGACTGGATAATTGCCATGCAAGAAGAATTAAACCAATTCACTCGAAATAAAGTCTGGAGACTGGTACCCAAACCAAGGAATAGATCAATAATTGGTGTCAAGTGGGCCTTCAGAAATAAATTGGATGAAGCTGGTACAATTACAAGGAACAAAGCAAGACTGGTTGCAGAAGGATATTCTCAAGAAGATGGAATAAACTATGATGAGACTTTTGCACCAGTAGCAAGACTTGAAGCGATAAGAATCTTCTTGGCATATGCAGCCTACAAGAACTTCAAGGTGTACCAGATGGATGTCAAAAGTGCTTTCTTGAATGGAAAATTGGAAGAGGAAGTCTATGTTTGCCAACCCCCAGGTTTTGTGGACTCCAAATTTCCAAATCATGTCTACAGGTTAGACAAAGCACTTTATGGCTTAAAACAAGCACCAAGAGCTTGGTATGATACTCTATCTCAATTTTTGCTTGAAAATAAATTTGTTAGAGGTATCATAGATAAAACCTTATTTTATAGAAAACAAGGATCAGACGTAATATTGGTGCAAATATATGTAGATGATATTATATTTGGATCTACAAATGAAAAACTTTGTGAAAAATTTTCAAAACTTATGCAGTCTAGATATAAAATGAGTATGATGGAGAATTAACATTTTTCTTAGGTTTGCAAATAAAACAATCAATAGATGGAATATTTATCAGTCAGTCCAAGTATATCAAAGACTTATTGAGAAAATATGATTTGGTTGATTGTGCATCTGCAAAAACACCCATGCCTACTGCCACTAAGCTAGATAAAGATTTAAAAGGAAAGAAAATTGATATTACTAGCTATAGAGGCATGATAGGCTCTCTTTTATATCTAATTGCAAGTAGACCAGATATAATGTTTGCTACATGTTTATGTGCTAGATTTCAAGCTGACCCTAGAGAGTCACATTTGATTGCTGTAAAAAGAATTCTCAGATATCTAAAGGGTACCCCAAACCTTGGTTTATGGTATCCCAAAGAATCTGATTTTAAACTAATTGGTTATTCAGATGCTGACTATGCAGGTTGCAAGCTTGATAGGAAAAGCACAAGTGGAAGTTGCCAACTTCTTGGAGGCAGACTTGTTTCTTGGTTCAGCAAGAAACAAAATTCAGTTTCTACTTCAATAGCAGAAGCTGAATACATCGCAGCTGGGAGTTGCTGTGCTCAAATCCTATGGATCAAGAATCAACCCCTAGACTATGGTATGTCATTATCCAAAATTCCTATTTATTGTAACAATACTAGTGCCATAGCAATAACAGAAAATCCAGTGCAACATTCAAGAACAAAACACATAGATATTCGATATCACTTCATAAGAGAACATGTAAGTGAAGGTAATATCGAATTACACTGGGTAACAACTGATAAACAACTTGCAGACATATTCACTAAACCTTTAGATGAATCTACCTTTTCTAGATTAGTTTCTGAATTAGGAATGTTGAATTATGCCTCGAAAAATTGATTAATTTTTGAAAACAAGTTGTTTAGTTGTATAAAGCTAGAATTTAATTTCTGGAAAGTAGTTGTTTTTTTTAAAAACAGAATTTTAGGAGCTAGAATTTTAATTCTGGAAAAATATGATGAAATGAATACTCAAAAAGTTGATTATTGAATAATATGAGCTAGAGTGAGTCAGAGACTACCTTAGTCCCTGATAGTTAATACTATTAGAGACTACCTTAGTTCCCGATAGTTAATACTATCAGAGACTACCTTAGTCTCCGATAGTTAATACTATCAGAGACTAATTAATTCCCGATAGTTAACACTATCAGAGACTACCTTAGTCCCCGATAGTTAATACTATCCGAGACTAACTAGTCCCCGATAGTTAATACTATCAGAGACTACCTTAGTCCCCGATAGTCAACAGTATCAGAGACTACCTTAGTCCCCGATAGCCAATACTATCAGAGACTAACTAGTCCCTGATAGTTAATACTATCAGAGACTACATTAGTCCCCGATAGTCAACACTATCAGAGACTAATCTTCTTCTAGTCTCTCACAAGTGAACTTATCAGAGATTAGGGCAATCTCCGATCGAGGGTAATATGGTAGTTATCTTTCCCACGATAAAAAACGGTTCACTACCCTTAAGAATTGTAAATGTTTCAAACAATTTGATAAAACAAAATTCAAACATCTTTGCAATTACAAACACTCAAGCTCTGAAATTAATTTCTCTCTGCAAATACTCTGCAATTTAACCCTTTTTCAAGTTTTCTTCCAAAGTTCACAAATCTCTGAAAATGGCCGCTAAAACTATTATGTTCAAGTTTGGAGACTTTGATATCATCAAGACAAACCATGCAGGGGTGGCTGATAAGAATGTCTTTGAAGCCCAGTACCACCCCTTTGTGGATTTCCTTCAACACTCCAATCTTTCATATGCCATTTACGAAGCCCCCATCCAAGCTGCTGAGGTAATCACGGCTGTCTGGTCCACTGCTACCATCCAGGGTGAGAAAACTGACTCCCATGTGGTAAGTTTTAGGTATGCTAATCATGTCTATACCATAGATCATACTGTTGTAAATAATGCTTTACATTTACCTGTTCATGAAAACTATGACTCACTTGCTTCTGATGAAGAAATTGTTTCTATGTTTAAAAATTTACATTATTCTGCAGAAATTACTTCTGTTGGGTCTATAACACGACCCCATCTAAGGCAAGAGTGGTCACTGTTCTTTGACATAATAACTAAAGCATTTACTTCAAAATGCAGTGGCTATGATGCTATCACTACATTCACACAACAAATTGCTTTTAGTGTGTTGTATGATAGACATCTAAACATTGGGCTTTTAATTCTGCAAAATCTTTTGGTAAAACTGAAATTTGGTAATGAAAATAAAATTTATTATGCTAAGTTTTTGATGATGATTGCTTATTATCTAATCCCTAACCTTAATATTACTGGATTGCAAGTTGTACCAACTGTTTTGCAGAGTAAAATAATATTTACAGATGTAAAGCATAAATCTGCAAAGGTAATAGTCCCTTTATTTTTTCCTCCTGTCATGAGATCTATTCTCATTGACAGGCTCCCAAATCTTTATTCTTTGAAATTTTTTGAGGATATTGAAAGCCAAACTCCCATTAATCGTCCAACCACTTCACATCAACTGTCCATAGCCCCATCCACAGTCTCTCAACAGATTGTGGTTGTAAAACCAAAGACAATCACAAAACTCCCAATTAAAAGAAAAATAATTGAGGGAGTAAGTGAGGATGAGGGAGAGCAGGAAGCTGAAGTTCCACTTCAGATGAAGAAGAGAGCTATAACCCTTAGCCAAAAGCAATCCATTGCTTCTCAAAAAGCAATGGAGGTTATAAGGACAAGCAGTGAACTGTCACTATCCTCCCAAAAGGATGTTGACATTGAAGAAAGTTCCCAACCAGGAACACACTGTACAGAGTCTGCACAACCTCTTGTTCATCAACAAGAGGAAACCCAAAGAGAGACAATAAAAGATAAGAGTGACACAAGGAGTGCACACACAGAGTCATCTTTTGATGTTCCTCAATTTTCAATGTCTGAGGAACAACCAACACTCCAAACTGTATATTCTTCTCCTTTTTCTCCCACTCTTGATTCTTTTGATATAAATATGATTGATTCTCTTGATTTTTCCCAAGAGGAGCCAATAATCGAGACAAGCTCTCAAACAGATTTCATGGATAGATCCCTAGCCCAAGATAAACAAAGGGAACCCCCTATCCATGTTGTCACAAGCACTTCTCACACCCCCACTTCTGTAGGACAGAGTGACACCATCCATATGAGTGAGTTTGTGAGAATAATTAGTGAGAGTTAGGCTCCTGACCTGGAAAAAGGAGAGACCATACAAATACAAGAGAGTCAAGTTTTAGATAGCTTGGAAAAAGGAGAGATAGAGAAGCTGGGTGCCCAACCCCAGGCAAAAGGAGAGGGTGTGAGAAAGGATGAGATCCTTGAACAAAATAAAATAGAGAAATTCTCAGTAGGTATATTTTTACAACCTGTTGATACAAGCTCACAAGAAGCTCATGTTTCTTCTGCTCCCTCCACAAATATCCAAACAGAAGAAACTGAGAACATTTCCAGCACAGGGGATGCAACATTACATGTGATATCAGAAATGTCTAATGTTGATTTTGAAGTTTTATATGGTCTGCAACAAAGACAAGACTACCTTTCTGCATTGAAGACAAGGCTTGCAGATGAACCTATGCATGAAGAAGCTCCAGAAACAAATATTGATGAATGGTTGGATGCAACCTATTCCAACACACTGGAGGATGCAGCCGCCCAATTGAGGCAGGATTATGTGACCAACATAGGGTCAACTGCCTCTGCACCTTCAGTCAAAGATATTCTTGAAGAAGTAACCAAGGTGGATAAGAAACACACAAAGTTTCGCCACTACTTGGTTACTGGCATAAATGGTGCAGTTAAAAGAATGGAGGAAAGGTTGGAGTTGGAGACAGACAAAATCAGAAGGTGCTATGAAGGACATTTGCCAAGGAGGACTATTACTGCCATTGATACACTTATCAAAAACAAGTCCAAGACTGACAGTTGACTTCAACCCTAGAAGCTAATATCCAACTCCTCATCCAAAAGCAAGACAGAATGGATCAGCTACTGATGCAGGCAATTCCAAACCTGACCACCTCCTCTCAATCCAAAGATGCTGATGTCAAAAAGGGGGAGAGTGGTCCATCAAATGTTCCTGTACAAACACACAAGTCTGGTCCTGTCCTTGATGCAGAATTGCAAGCAATGATGGATAGGATCTTAAAGAAACATTCTGATCTTCAAGCAGCAACAACAAAGACAACAACAACAACACAATTTCCAACAACAACAACAACACAACTTCCAACAACAACAACAACAGCAACAGCAACATCTCCTCCTTCCATTGCACAAGCCAAAGGCAAGGGTGTTTTGGTTGAGGAGCCAAAGAAATCAAAATCTATTCAACCAGGACAACCTAAGTTGATGGGGGATGCTATGAAGACTGCTCACTTTCCCACTCTAGTTGAATTGATAGTGGATGGGAAAGTAGAGTTAGTTTATCCTCAAGAACAAAAGCTAATAGAATCTGATGCACTATTAGCTCAGAAACTTCAAGAGGAGGAGGATATGGCAGCAGCAAGGGAGGAGGAGGAGTCAAAGAAGAAGAAAAGTTTTACAAGGAAATCAAGTGCACAGAAAGCAGCCATAACCAAAAAGAAAAATAAAGAGATGAAAAAGGCTGAAAAGAAATCAAGGAGGAAACCCTTGGTTCAGGAATCTGCAAAGAAACCTGTAACCAGGGAAACTATTGAAAAGCCTACCTCTCAAGATCCTCCAAGGTCAACTGAGACTGCTTTGGTGGCTGTGAGTGGACCAACAAAGCCACAAACAGTTTCATCAAAGAAGTCTTACAAGGTTGAAATGACAAGTATAGAAGAAATCATCAAGGCCCTTAAGAAGACCACAGAGAAGATAAATCTGGTAAAGGGTACAAATAACAAAGAAATTCTCCATGTTTTCTTGAAAGATGGAGAATCTCTGAAGTTTGAAAAGCCAGCCTTGGAGGGACAAAAGAAGGAAGACCTGGAGTGGTTGCTGACTGTTGTGCTTGAGACTTCTGATCTCAACATGAAATTTCGAAGCCAGATTCAAAAGGTGATGAAGGTGAAGCATAAGGTGGATACTGTGCCGGAAACTAATCCTAAACCTCTAGGATTGTGGTATGAGACTTTTCATGGGGAGAAAGTCTTCTTTGATTACAACAAAGATATTAATAGTGTCAGTGAGCGACATATTGAAGGATTTATCAGTTTGCTCAAGGATGCTACAGAAGAAATTGAGTTGGTGCTTAAAAAGCTATTGATAGACAGACTGAAGTTGCTAAGGAAAAACAGAAAAGAAAGGCTGGAGTTGTTAAAGAAAAAATGAGGTAAACTTGTTGTGTTGGAGTTGTTTGTTAAAAATAAGCTGTAATTTTTTTTATTTTTGAAGCCAGACTTATAGGATTTAAACCTGAGTCTTGGTGGAAACTGAACAAAAGATCAAAGATCTTAGTTCAGAATACATTTGTAGTTAGAAATTCTTTATTCTTTTTCTAAGTAATTGTAATGTTGAGTTTTGACATCATCATCAACCTTGAAATTATGCTTATCATTCTGATATTCATAATTAGGGGGAGATTGTTAGGTTTTAGAACATTTGATGATGATTGTCTTTAGATTACTTAGAGTACAAATGTATAGAAAGTGTTAATTAGTAACACTGAAGTTTTGTAGCTAGCAGTTATCTCTTTGTTTGTAATTTATTCATTTTTTGTAAAGAGATATAAATATTTCTTGTTTGTAAGTAACTGCTGGAATGGTGTATCGAAGCTTCAGAAAGTCAAGATGTGTATTTGATCTGTTAGAATTTGCAAAAAGGCTTATCAGAGACTAGGAAAATTGGTCAGGGACTAAAAAGATTTTATCTGTCGGAGACTAGTTTTGCCTATCGGAGACTAAGACTTAAGTCATCAGAGATTAAGTCTAAAGGAGCCGAAGACTAAAGCTTACGTCATCGGGGACTAAAGTTAAAAGTATCGGAGACTAAGCTGACGTCATTAGAGATTAAGGCTTAATGCGTCAGAGATTAAATAATTCTATCGGAGACTACACAAACTGTCGTCATCAGGGACTAAATGCACCAGAGACTAATAATGATGTCACCAGAGACTAAAGATGAAGCATCAGGGACTAATCGTGAATTATTTCCTGAAAGATACAGAGTTCGAATTAAAAAGGAATGTCTTCCACGTAAAGCAAGATTTTATTGAAGACGTAGCTGGTAAGGAAACTAACCAGAAATCTGTTCCTATCAAAAAGGAAAGATTGTATTTGATTCGAATAAGGAAGCTGAATTTTATTCAGAATAGGAACTGAGTCAATAGTAATTCAGTTGTTAGAGAAACTGTAATTAGTTTTTTTTACAGAGAATTGTAACTTTGAAGCTGTATAGGTTTTTCATAGTTGTGTATTTTTTCCTATACATAATAGAAAAGAAGCTGACGATTACATTATTGTAATTGTTAGGATTTGTATTCAATTGTAATCAATAAAACAATTGTTTATAAATTGATTCGTGTTCTTATTCTTTATATTCCGCAAGAAAAGTTAATTTCTTAAAGAACAAGTAATTTGAAAAGAATTCAAAGAACTTGTATTCAACCCCCCTTCTACAAGTTCTCGGCATCTCACTGGGAAAACAATAAGAATCTGAAACTTGTGAGAAAATTATTCAATTGACTTTATTTATAGAGCTTGAAAAATAATAAATTTTTTTTCCTTCCCTTAAATTGTGAGTCAAAAATTATGCACGAAAAAATAATTTGAAACTTAACATGTATCAAAAGTTTTGCTTATGTGGATAACAACTTTTTTTCTTTTTCAAATGTTGATAAACGTTAGTCGCCTGCCAAACGTGCACGTGGACCGGTCATTCACTTCCTTCCTACGTGTCACGCACACTCGGTCATATGAACGAAGAATTCACTCCTCTCCGGATACCCTAATATCCACTTAGGGGGTAAGAGAACTGTAAAAAAAAAGGAGCGCATGAAATAATGTTATTCCATATATAATAGAAGTAAGCAATGTTCCGTAACAAAATATTCTTATATCAAAAGAACATATATGTACCTTAACTTTTAATATACTTGTTCAATGGGTGAATTTATTTTCTTAGATT
Organism: Centella asiatica; assembly: GCA_014636745.2. Taxonomy (NCBI): domain Eukaryota; kingdom Viridiplantae; phylum Streptophyta; class Magnoliopsida; order Apiales; family Apiaceae; genus Centella; species Centella asiatica. Next base: position 27,838,866 of record CM025785.1, on the reverse strand, counting down.
GCAAATAAACTTAATTAATTACTATTCATCATGATCGACAACCGTAATACCATGTTATTATACCTAATATCATATTAGATATTTATTATGTATAATATATACTATTATATATGTGCAAAATTATATATATTATAATTTATTAATATATTATAATATAAAATGTTAATGATAAATGATGTACATACTAATATTAAATTATATATAATATGAGAAAGCGAGAAATAGGTTGCAATTTATTTTTATAATAGGATGTAGTAGTTTTTTTCTTGTATTTTGTAATCTTTTCACGAAATCCAACCTGTTAGGTCCCAAAGGATAAAAATACTAGAAGGGAGGGGGGGAGTTGAATAGTGTTTTTCAAAATTTAAGTCTTGCTTAGAAAACTTTACTAATTTAAACATTTCTTGCTTATAAAAGAGTTTTTTATATTTTGAAAAGATTTAGCAGTGGAATTAGTTAAGCAAAGGTCCCCTTTAGTTTTTGGTAATGGCTAAAGTAGCAATGACAGTAAATTTTTGCTAAAAGAGTTAAGCAGAGACTTTAGCAAAACAAAGAACAAAGTAAATAAGCAATATGAAAGATAAGCACGAAGGGAGATAGACACAAGGATTTTTATAGTGGTTTGGTCTAAGTCTACTCCACTCTTCTTCTTTTTTACTTGAGAAGACTATAAGCAGATTAATAAAAATCTAGTTTGCTTTCCTCTAAGCAGAGAGCTCCTTGAGAAGCAGATAGGAAAGCACTTGTTCAAGTTTTTTGATGTCTTTTGCTGAAGACTTTAATATGTCAGAATGTCAGAGCATTTTTTTTTGGTTGTTTAGTAGTCATAAATAAAATTTATGACTCCAATTTATATTTCTCCAGAAATTCTATCCGTTGAGAATTTGAAATAGATCCGTTGGAGTTGTACCATCTTTGATGTGACTTATTCCTTTACAACTGTCCTTACTTAGTTAAAAAAGATAGCCGTTATTTTGTCTTCTAGTGCCTTTTTGAAAAGCCTTCTAGAAGTTGACTAAGCATGTTTTCCCAATGAGATAGTCGAGAACTTGTAGAAGGGGGATTGAATACAAGTTCTTTTAAATCTTTTCAATTAGTTGTTCTTTAAGAAATTAATTATAACTTGCGGAAATAAAGAACAAGAACTCAAATCAATTTATAAACAATTGCTTGTATTGATTTTAACAATTGAATACAAATTTTAACAATCACAACAATGTGAATGTCAGCTTCTTTTCTATTCTGTATAGGAAAAGATACAAACTATGAAAACCTATATAGTTTCGAATTACAATTACTGTAAAACTAATTACAACAACTCTCAAAAAAGAATTCTAAGTTTTTTCTATTCTAAATCAATATTGATTCAACTTCCTTATTCGAATTAAACACAATCTTTCCTTTTTGATAGGAATAGATTTCTGGCTTGTTTCCTTACTAGCTACGTCTTCAATAATATCTTGATTTACGTGAAAGACAATCTTTATTCAATTCAAACTCTGTATCTCTCAGGAAATAAATAACAATTAGTCCTTGACGCTTCATCTTTAGTCTTTGGTGACGTCATCAATTAGTCTCTGGTCTTTTAGTCCCTGATGACGTCAGATTGTGTAGTCTCTGATAGAGTTATTTAATCTCCGATGCTTTAAGGCTTAGTCTCTGATGACGTCATCTTAGTCTCTGATTCTTTTAACCTTAGTCTCGGATGCTTTTAACCTTAGTCTCCGATGACGTAAGCTTTAGTCTCTGACTCTTTTAGACTTAGTCTCTGATGACGTAAGCCTTAGCCTCCGATAGGCAAAACTAGTCTCTAATAAATAAAATCCTTAATCTCTGACAAGTTTTTCTAATCTTCGACATGCCTTTTTGTAAACTCCAACGGATCAAATACACATTTTGACTTGTTGAAGCTTTGATACTCCATTCCAGCAGTTACTTACAAATAAAAAATAATTGTATCTCTTTACAAAGAATGAATGAATTACAAACAAAGAGATAACTACTGGTTACAAAACTTCAGTGTTACTAATTAACACTTTCTATACATTTGTACTCTAAGTAATCTAAAGACAATCATCATCAAATGTTCTAAAACCTAACAAAGCAGGTCCAAAGATAGCCTTTTTCTGACAACTTGACTTGGATCAAGCAAAGGATCTTGCTTACCTCAATCCTTGCTTATTTCCGTTCTAAGTAGGACTAAACTTGGAATATTCAAGGCATATAAAGTTCCTTGCTTATTTCCATTCTAAGCAGGACTATACTTAGAATATTTTACATGTCTTCATAATCCTTCTTGACCAGTGAGCAGAGTCTTCAATGGTGATCAAAACCTTGCTTAACTAAATGTTATATCCACTTAACATGTTGGATATTTTTCTAAGTCCTTTTACAACAATTGAGTAAGGACTATATTACATCATCAATTCTTAAATAAATAAATAAATAAATAACCTTTTAAGCAATGATTATATAAGTAGGGGTGCAATAACAATCTCCCCCTAATTGATGATGTCAAAACGAGTTATTTTAAGCACCACAGCAAGAACCAAAATGAATTTCATTTTATATCAGAATGTTTAGAATTACAAGATAAAATGAAATACATATGAAAAGAATAAAACTATTCTATTTTATTAGCATTATCAGCAGATTCTTCAGAATTTTGCTGAACATCCTCTTGGCCGTACTGCAGCAGTTCTAATCTTCTCTTTTCTTCAGCAGCCTCCTTTTCTCTCTTTAAATCCTCCTTTTCTTTCTTCTTACGCTCCATCCTTTCTTTTCTTCGATTGTACTCCTTTTCATTTTGATGATGATGGAGTTTCTTCATTTCTAGTTTATACTACTTGATCTTCGATTCAGCCTCCTTGATGTTGAAAAGAATTTTCAAATTTTCAGCAGGTCCAGACTTCTTTGATAGAATATCCACTTCTTCAAGAGCTTTATGAAGTCTCATATATGGAGAAGGGTTTAAGATTTG
>CM025785.1:27795899-27835486 GCA_014636745.2 Centella asiatica | reverse complement strand
TCTGATTGTAGTTTCATTCTTCGTTTGAGAGGAATATCATCAGAGCTATCTGAGTCATTGCTGTCGTACACTTGGACTTGTTTTCCTTTACCTTTGCCCTTGACAACTAGATGTTTTCTCTTTGGAGCATCAGCAGGGTCTCGGATGGCAAAACCAGGGAGGACCAATCTCCTTGCTGCGGTGGGTTTGGTTGGCTCAGTTTTTGGCTCAGTTGGTTCAGTTGTCGCTGCTGTTGGCTCTGTTGGAAACGCTGTTGATATATCAATTTCAGCAGTGTGAAAAGTTGGAGGGGGATTGACCTTATTTGCACAGTGTATAGCAATTTCCACTTCAGCAGGCTCATTGATGGAGTCTGGAGTATAGAAGACTCCAAGACCTCAGTGAGTTCCAGGATTTCAGTAGGAGTTATAGGCTCAGCTTCTGATGGGAATGTAACAAGAGGAGTTGGCTGATCAGCAGCAATAATATCTTTGAAAAATTTCTCTAAGCTCTGCGCAGGTTCAGCAGGAGTGATTGGAGATAGATTAGCAGCAGTAAAGTTCTCAATTTCCAAGAAAATGTTATTTGAAGATGGTGGAGAAATGGGAACAGTAGAAGGGATATCCTGCTGATCTTCAAAGTCGGTCTCAACATCAGAGCCTCCTACTGCTATGGCTTTGGCAGCAACATCTTCTTCGTACAGTTCCATAAAGAACTCGTACACTTCCCTTTTTTCTTCATTGAGGGCAGAGGGGTCAAACTCAGCAGTAGTGGCCTTGGTTTTCTTCTTAGGCCTTTGGATTTGAGCGGAAGCCCTTCGCTTCCTGCTTGGCTGGACAGCAGGAACATTGGTAGATGGTTGAGGTTCTTCCAGCTGTTCACCAATAAGGTCTTCAAAATATTCGGCTGTCGTCTTCATTCTTCTTTCAATAGCAGCCTTTGCGAGGGCAGCAGGGTTGCACCCATAATTTTTGAGCATAGAGGGGGTGATGACCTTGCTCTTTATCAATTTCTTCACTCTTGTCCCTACTGGGAAATTGTCGCCAAGGATTCCTTTGAGCAGCAGGGATAGAGTTCATCCATGGCGGATTTTAGTTTCCTCTTGCTGGAGAAGGACTTAGCAAGGACTTTAAAAAATAACTTCGCCCAATTGATTTGCTCGCCATTTTTCAGCAGCGATACCGTAGATATAACCCTTGCTGATGCCTCGTCTTAGGAGGTGAACTTACACAACAAGGTCTTGTGGAGTATGTCCATGAGGAAATCCCATTTTCTTGGGAAGTCCTTCCTCTTTTTGTTGCTGCGGGTCTTGATGTACCCAAGATCAGCGAGAACAGCAGGGACTACTGTTGGTGGAGTCAGCAAGCAGTTACTTGGCATTTAAAGGGTTGTGGCAATGTTTACTGGAGTGATGAGAACCAATTGGCCATTGACCCGTCCAATAATACTATGGTCTTGGATTTGTATATTGGAGCAAAATTCTCTAATTGCTTCTTCATAGATGGGTGAATTAGCAGAGATGACGTAACGTATCCTGCTGTTCCTCAGCAGGGTTATAACCTCAGTAATCTCTGGGTCTTGGATATCAACAAAGGAATCCAAATCGATAATCGATTTGGATTCAATTTTATCAAGCCAGTTCACCATGGCTTTATTGAAAGGATGATCGGAGAACGGTGGATGGAGATAATTTAGGAGGGGTTTCAGAAGGGTTTTTAGAGAGTGGTTCTAGAGAGGGATCAGAGCGATTTTGAAGGTAAAAAGTTTTGAGAAAGGGTGAAAAGAGTTTATATAGGAGGTGAAAGAAGAAGATATGAGAAGATGAAGATGAAGAGTTAGTGGGAGAAGAATATGTGGGTAGTGGTGAGAATTAATTACCGAAAGGACATCAGCCGTAAAAGATCATGGGGCAGAGTAGCTAGTCATGATGACCTATTTTTCTAGTGGTAATGATGGGAAAGAGCAGGCTTGCTGTTGCACGCCTGTTGCTTATGTGGAAGGATAAGCGTGATCTTATCCTGCTTAAGGACAACAGGGGTTTCAATTGACTGACCTCAGCAAGGTCTTGAACTTGTCTTTGAGAGTGCTGTTGAGAGGCCTTCTCTTTTCTTGATATTTTCAGCAAACACCATTAGGATTGATGCAGCCACTTCAACAGGCAGTCGCTGTCATCTGCATCTTTGTTTATTTCAGCAATCGTGAAATGGATTTTTCAGCAGGGATAAAGAGCTTGCTTAGAGATCAGCAAGATCTTTTTCACCTAAGATTTGAATGCTAAGAACACAAGTTCTTGCTCAAGAATCAAACAAGTTAGAACAACAGATATCTACTTTAAATTTAACATGCCTAATTCACTTATTTGTTTGTTAAAATGATTTTCGTCCAAGGGTTTTGTAAAAACATCTGCTAATTGATTTTCAGTAGGAATATAATTTATCTCTATAGTACCTTGCTGAACGTGATCTCTAATGAAATGATGCCTTATATCTATATGTTTAGTTCTAGAATGTAAAACAGGATTATAAGCAATGGCAACAACACTAGTATTATCATAAAGTATAGGGATAGACTTGAAATTAAACCCGTAGTCAACAAGTTGGTTTTTCATCCATAGAATTTGTGCAACACAGCTCCCTGCTGAAATATACTTAGCTTCAGCAGTGGATGTTGACACAAAGTTTTGCTTCTTGCTGAACCATGAGACAAGTCTTCCTCCAAGGAATTGGCATGTTCCACTTGTGCTTTTCCTATCAATTTTACACCCAGCAAAGTTTGCATCCGAATATCCAGCAAGGTCAAAGTTGGAATCTTTTGGATACCAAATTCCTAAGTTAGGAGTTCCCCTGAGATATCTGAAAATTCTCTTAACAAAAGCTAAATGTGATTCTTTGGGGTTAGATTGAAAACATGCACAAATGCATGTAGCAAACATAATATCTGGTCTACTAGCAGTTAAGTATAGCAAGGATCTGATCATACCTCGATAGCTTGTTATATCTACGGATTTACCTTGCTCATCTTTGTCTAACTTTGTTGCTGATGACATGGGAGTCTTCATTGGACTTGCTATTTCCAATCCAAACTTCTTAAGCAGGTCTTTAGTGTACTTGGATTGGTTGATGAAAATTCCATCACAGCTTTGCTTAATTTGGAGTCCTAGGAAGAAATTCAACTCTCCCATCATGCTCATCTCAAACTTACTCTGCATAAGCTTAACAAATCTTGCACAAAGTTTTTTATCAGCAAAACCAAAGATTATATCATCTACATAAATTTGTACTAACAATGTTTTATCTTTATGATTTTTAATGAATAGAGTAGTGTCTACTTTACCTCTACTGAAACCTTCATCAATTAAGAAGGAAGATAAAGTATCATACCATGCACATGGAGCTTACTTAAGACCATATAGAGCTTTATCAATCTTGTATACATGTTGAGGATTGACATGATCAGCAAAACCTGGGGTTGCTCCACATAAACTTCCTCCTGAAGTTCTCCATTCAGAAATGCACTCTTGATGTCCATCTGAAACACCTTGAAGTCTTGATAAGCAGCGTAAGCAAGAAAGATCCTTATGGCCTTAAGCCTTGCTACTGGAGCAAAGGTTTCATCATAATCGATGCCTTCCTCCTGATAGTAGCCCTTAGTCACAAGTATTGCGTTGTTCCTTGTGATGATTCCATCTTCATCCATCTTGTTTCGGAACACCCACTTGGTGCCAATTACAACATGATTTCTTGGCCTGGGAACAAGATTTCATACTTTGTTCCTGCTGAATTGGTTAAGCTCTTCTTGTATAGCAAGCACCCAATCAGGATCATCAAGAGCATCCTCAACTTTCTTAGGTTCCATTTGAGATAGGAAGCTTAGAAAATTGCTTTCGTTTTGAGCAGATCTTCTTGTCTTTACTGAACTTGTAGGATTTCCAATTATCAAGTCTTCTGTGTGAGACTTGGTCCATTTCATCCTCCTTGGTAGATCTATTCGAATGTTTTGCTGTCTTAGTTCCTCTAAGTTGGGTTCATCATCTTTTACTTCAGTAGGGGTGCTATCCAATGAAGCAGTGCTTTCTGAAGATTCTTCAGCAGGGTCTTCCTTAGTTTCTGCAGCTTGTTGAATCTCATTTGGTTCCTGCTCAGCTATAAGAGGGAGTGAACCACTTGGTTCCTCATGGTTAGTTTCATCAAATACTACATGAACTGACTCTTCTATTGTTAGAATCCTTTTATTAAAAATACGAAAAGCTTTGTTGTGAGTAGAGTACCCTAAGAAAATACCTTCGTCAGATTTAGCTTGAAATTTAGTTAAGTACTCATTACCATTATTGTGAACATAGCAGGGGCATCCAAAGACTCTAAAGTAGCTTATGTTGGGTTTTCTTCTTTTCCATAGCTCGTATAGAGTCTTGCTTAGTGTTGGATGAATGAGTGATCGATTTTGAGTATAGCAGGAAGTATTTACTGCTTCTGCCCAAAAGTACTCAGGGAGTCTTGCATCAACAAGCAATGTTCTTCTTGCTTCTTCCAAGGTTCTATTTTTCCTTTCAACCATTCCATTTTGTTGTGGAGTTCTTGGTGCTGAGAAGTTGTGAGATATTCCTTGCTTATCACAGAACTCAGTGAAGCCTCCAAAGTCGAATTCCTTTCCGTGATCACTCCTTACTGACTTTATTCTGAGTTCCTTCTCATTTTGCACTTGTCTGCTGAACTTCTCAAACTCTGCTAGTGCATCATTCTTGTGAGCAAGAAATAATGCCCATGTATATCTTGTGAAATCATCCACAATAGTGAATCCATATTTCATTCCACCAAGACTTGTTGATATAAGGCCAAACAAATCAAGATGTAATAGTTGGAGAGGCATGGAGTTTGATTTTTCAGGTTTGCTTAAGAAAGATTGTTTTGTTTGCTTACCAAATTGGCAGGCTCTACATGGTTTTTCTTTTTCAAAGGAAAATTTAGGCAAACCTTTTACAAGATCTTTAGTAGCGAGTTTTGAAATCATTTTAAAGTTTAAGTGTGAAAGTCTCTTATGCCATAACCAACTAGCATCTGCTGAAGCTTTAACAAGAAAGCAGGTTGTTTCAGCAGGACTTAGCTTAGCCAAATCTACTACATAAACATTCCCATTTCTTGAGCCAGAAAGCTTCAGAGAATTTGTTTGAAGATCTCTTACTTGACATTTATTGTCTAGGAAGGTGACCTTATGCCCTTTGTCGCACAACTGACTTATACTAAGCAAGTTGTGCTTGAGACCCTCCACGTAGGCAACCTTGTTGAAGCAGACTAACCCATTTCCTGCTGATCTATATCCCTTAGTTCTTCCAGCACTATTATCTCCAAAGATCACTTGTGGTCCTTCCTTTTCCTTAAAATTGGTGAGCAAGGCTTTATCTCCCGTCATATATATTGAACAACCGTTGTCCAAGTACCAAATTTGTTCCTTGCTCACAACCTGCAAAACATAAGCAGTCACTTTGGTACCTAGCAAGACTTGGGTCCATTTAGGTTAGTACCCTTGGGGACCCATACTTGTCTCATATTTGGTTTTTGAGACCAACCAGTATAGTAAGGGTTAGCAAGGCAAAGAGAAGCTATGTGGCCAATCCTATGGCAACAATAGCATCTCAAATGCATCATGTTGTGATGTGTGTGCTGCTTACCTCTTCTCTTAGGTTGAGGTGGTTTCCAGTGTTTGCTCCTAACCCAACCTTTGCTCAATTTCAAATTCCTCGCATGGTTGTAATTATGAGCAGGAGGAACATGGTTCTTGCTAAACTTTCCACCCTTGGTCTGTTTAGAACCATGTCTCTGCTTATAGTTTCGGTCAGCAGGGAATTTGTTCTTTAGCAAGGCAACATTTTCGTTACCTTTGGTTGCAGCAGGAGGTTCACACTCTGCTGAACAAGTAGAGATTGTTCTGCTGATATATTCAACTTCACTTTCTCCACTACTTTCAGTAGGAACTTTGCAAGTTCCAGAACCAATTCCACTTCGATCTAGCAAGCTTCTTTGACTTTTTAGCAAAGCACAAGCATTTGAAGAGGATTTGTTCCAAGTGGAGATTGTAGCAGTTAATTCCTCAACTTGGGAGGATAACTTAGACTCTCTATCTTGAGAGTCTCTGAGATGCTGTCTAAGCAGAGTCCTCTTATCATCAACAGCAAGTAACTCCAAATTCTCAGCTTGCACATTTTCGAGTGTAAGTGAGATCACAGAGTTTTTGCTCCTGAGTTGATCAGACTCTGCTGAAGCAATTCTCAGCAATCTTCTATATCTATGCCACTGAGATGCAACATCTTTGAGCAAAGAGCGCAACTCAGTTTCAGTGATATCAGGAGAGTCAAAATCAAATACCTCAGTAAGGTCGACCTCCTTGCTTGTCTCAGATTCTCTAGCCATTAAGCAGAGGTTGGCTACTTCTGGTCCTGAGTCTTCTGAGTCACTGTTACTGTCACTCCATGACTTTTCAGCAACAAGTGTAGCGCCCCCGGAAATCCCCCGAGTCGGGTCTCGAGCACTGTCAGCAAATTTGGGCGACAGTCCTCGAGATCCCCTGGCTGGAACCCCGGGCTACACCAGAAAACTATAACACAACATCACAATAGCAAAACAACAACACAACCAAGCATTCACAACACTCATGCGAGAAATATATTCTCAAAACATCATTACAAAATCTTAAGGTCCACATCATCTTACAAAACCTCAAAGCTTGAAAATAAACAAGCTACAGCGGAAACAAAACTTTAAGTGGCTCATACGGCCTTACAGCTTAAACATTCTTATGCCATACTCTCCTTCCCTTTCTTAGGCGACTTACCCGTCAGGGGATAACTTATTCATCGCCAAACTTGTCGGGTGACAACTTGTTCAGCGCCGAACTTCTCAAGTCATCGCTGAACATCATCAGTGGATGATTTGTCCAGCGCCAAACTTCTTAGTGGATAAATGTTTAGCGCCAAACTCACTTGTTTAGCACCAAACCTATAGGAGACTAATCATAGATGCTCATCAGAGACTAACATCATTAGTCATCAGAGACTAAGTTTTACCCATCAGAGACTATGGGTGACGTCATTGGAGAGTAACATTAACTTACCAGAGACTGATGACGTCATCTTAACCCATCAGAGACTAAATGTGACATCATCGGAGACTAACATTAACTTACTAGAGACTGATGACGTCATCTTAACCCATCAAAGACTAAAGGTGACGTCATTGGAGACTAACATTAACTTACTAGAGACTAATGACGTCATCTTAACCCATCAGAGACTAAAGGTGACGTCATCAGAGACTAACATTAACTTACCAGAGACTGATGATGTCATCTTAACCCATCAGAGACTAAAGGTGACATCATCGGAGACTAACATTAACTCATCGGAGACTAGTGTTATCTCGTCAGAGACTAATATTAGAGCTTGTCTCCATTTTGATGGAAGATCTTACAATAACAAACTCAACCTAGGATACCTCATGAACATGAATATGCAAAAGAATGCAGCCTTTCTTTTAAAGTTTTATTCTTCCTTGAAAAGCTAGTATGCACGACTAATACTCTCGGATGACATACAAAAAGAAACAATTAGAAGAGAACTTAAGATTCTTACCTCCTGGGTTGGCGAAAGAGATCAAAGCATGTTTGAAAGTAGTCGTCCAAAAGAAAGAACTTGAAATTATGTGAAGATAGTAGGTTTAAGGAAGAACTTTGGGAGAGAAAATCTTTAGAAAAGAGACTGAAATGTTCCTTCGAATGAGGTATTTATAGTAGGCTGAGATTAAGCCTTCAAATAAAGTGATTGGTTAATCTGGACGGTAAAATGGCTGCTCATCATGATTCTTAGCAGCTAAGCATGTGTAATAAGTCTGTTGTCCTTCATGCAAATAAGTCAGCTATTAAAGCAGCTTACTAATCTGATTACTATACGTAGGCAATGACGTCATCATGCTTAAACTCTTAAGTTCTTCAGGGAACTTAACCAATAAACACAAAGCTTCTTTTAAGTACTTACGAAGGTTACCAACAAAAAAACATCAATTGCTTGTCCTTGCAACCAACATCCAAACAAAAATAATCCATTTAATAGGTCAAAAAATATTTAGACATCCAAAAACATTATATATTAACTATACACGTTAATATATATAAAAGAACGATATGAATAAATAAATTATTTATAGATAAACAAATTTTTTTTTCCGGGTCGTTACAACAAGCCCCTTGTCTTTCTTGAAGTTTGAATTGTTCTTTTGCTGATATTTCTTCTTGTAGTATTCTTTTCCCTTGCTTTTATCGTTAGCAGGGAATTTCCTCTCTTCTCTTGCTGAATTTCGGCAGTCAGTAGCGTAGTGGCCCGACTTCTTGCAATTGTAGCACAGATCCTTTGATGGATCTCTCTTGCTGCTGCTTGTGTTTCTTTTGAAGTTTCGTCGATCCTTTTTCATGAACCTTTTGAACTTTATGGCCAACATAGCCATATCTTCATCACTATCAGCAAACTCTAAGTCAGAATCTATTTGTTGTTTAGGTTCAGCAGCCTTAAGTGCTACTCCTCTATCTTTCCTCATTGACTAAGATGTGGCATCTCTCTGAGCTAACTCCATTTCATATGTGAGCAGGTTTCCATAGAGTTGTTGGAGATCAATAGTATATAAATTTCTTAATTCTTTGACAGTAGTGGTCTTGGGATCCCACTGCCTTGGTAATGATCTCATGAATTTGAGATTCATGTCCTTTGAGTCGTAGGTCTTCCCTAGAGCCCGCAGATTATTGAGCAAGACAGTAAATCTTTCGTACATAGCAGTGAGATTCTTCCCCTGCTGCATGCTGAACATTTCACACTGTTGAATAAGCAGGGATTGCTTATTCTCTCTGACTTCTACCGTTCCTTCGTTTAGAACCAGCAAGGCATCCCATACCTCTTTAGCAGTGGAGCAGTTGGAGACACTTTCAAACATTTCCTCTTCAAGAGCCATGAAGAGAATGTTCATTGCCTTCTTGTTATAGCCTACCATCTTCTTTTTTTCATCAGTCCATTCCTTCCTCTGCTTAGGAACAAGTTTGTTTTGATCATCAGTAGTAAGCTTTTTTGGTACGTAAGGTCCAACTTTGATCGTCTCAAATAGTTCTTCATCAATAGCATTCATGTACACCTGTATTTTTAATTTCCAGTTAGCAAATCTGTCTCTGGTGCACATGGGGGGTCTGCCACCGAAATCACTTTTTAAAGCCATTTTAAATTTTGAGTTAGGATCCTCTCAAGCTGTAAGTCTTAGCAAAGAATGCTTAGGCTTTGATATCACTTGTTAGGTCCCAAAGGGTAAAAATACTAGAGGCGGGGGGGGGGGGGGGGGGGGGGGGGTTGAATAGTGTTTTTCAAAATTTAAGTCTTGCTTAGAAAACTTTACTGATTTAAACACTTCTTTCTTATAAAAGAGTTTCTTATATTTTGAAAAGATTTAGCAGTGGAATTAGTTAAGGAAAGGTCTCCTTAGTTTTTGGTAATGGCTAAAGTAGCAATCACAGTAAGTCTTTGCTAAAAGAGTTAAGTAGAGACTTTAACAAAGCAAAGAATAAAGTAAATAAGCAATATGAAAAATAAGCAGGAAGGGAGATAGACACAAGGATTTTTATAGTGGTTCGGTCTAAGCCTACTCCACTCTTCTTCTCTTTTACTTGAGAAGGCTATCACTATAACTTGTTCACACAGAACAATGAGCAAGGGGACACTTAGTCCGATTTACACTGGGTCACTTAGACCGATTCAGTTACACAGACTATAAGCAGATTAATAAAAATCTAGTTTGCTTTCCTCTAAGCAGAGAGCTCCTTGAGGAGCAGATTGGAAAGCACTTGTTCAAGCTTTTTGATGTCTCTTGCTGAATTCTTTAATATGTCAGAATGTCAGAGCATTTTTTTTTTGTTGTTCAGTAGTTATAAATGAAATTTATGACTCCTATTTATACTTCTCCAGAAATTCTATCAGTTGAGAATTTGAAATAGATCCGTTGGAGTTGTACCATCTTTGATGCGACTTGTTCCTTTACAACTGTCCTTGCTTAGTTCAAAAAGATAGCCGTTATTTTGTCTTCTAGTTCCTTTTTGAAAAGCCTTCTAGAAGTTGACTAAGCAGGTCCAAAGATAGTCTTTTTCTGACAACTTGACTTGGATCAAGCAAAGGATCTTGCTTACCTCAGTCTTTGCTTATTTCCATTCTAAGCAGGACTAAACTTGGAATATTCAAGGCATATAAAGTTCCTTGCTTATTTCCATTATAAGTAGTACTATACTTAGAATATTTTACATGTCTTCATAATCCTTCTTGACTAGTGAGCAGAGTCTTCAATGGTGATCAAAACCTTGCTTAACTAAATGTTATATCCACTTAACATGTTGAATATTTTTCTAAGTCCTTTTACAACAATTGAGCAAGGACTATATTACATCATCAATTCTTATATAAATAAATAATCTTTTAAGTAATGATTATATAAGCAGGGGTGCAATAACACAACCATATGGATGGATTGAGTATTCAAAAACATGAAAATATACAAATTTTCATAATTTTTGGTGATGTGTACAATGATTTTTATAACTATATAAAATTATACAAAAGTTTACTCACGAAAAGTTGTTGAACTTGCATCATTAAAAAAATTATGATTTACAACATATAAACTTATAAAATTTTGTATACTCAATTACGTTTTAAGGTAGTTTTGATTTTCACAGTGAGATTTTTCAAAAATATAAAAAAACTATTATAACCCAAAATTGAAAAATATATTGCAACCTATTTCCCGTAATCCCATATAATATACATTAATATATTATGTATATATAAATATATGGATATTATCGATGTAAATAGATAAATTAATATTATAATATAAATGAATATAAGGATTAAACGAATTGAGGTATAACTTATTTTTCATATCATACTTACTAATTTTATATCAAATAATTTACAATGTATTTAAAAAAACAGAAAATCTATCATGTGCACCTAATGCACATGATAAATGTCATTAAATACATAAAAGTCTAGTTAGATTCTCTTGAAAAGAAGTAAACTTAATTAATGTGACTTTTTCAAAAAGAGTGATACCAACCTGTTAAACAAATATGAGGTAAATTTGAACAAAAATAAATGAAGTAAAAAGAATCCAAACAAGTGAAGTAGCTAATTAATGCTTTTTATCCTGTGCATAGGTACAGAGAATAGCCAGATCCTTTAAAAAATTCAACTTCACATATTGAAAGAGTATCTAAAAATGGAGGGACATGTAATTTTTTCACATATTTTTATGGTGTATAACATGATTTTTATAGCCATGTAAAATTACTACAATTTTAGGAGTTAATATATTGATTTTCAAAAGATTATAAAAACTATGTAACTGAATTTAAAAAAAATTCAAAAAAATTTCCATGATGTATCTTTTTGGCATGCTCTTTCAATCTGTATGATCAATTTTTTCTTGAATATTTTAAAAATAGAAGCATAACATGGGTGAGTAGAATTATAAAAATGAGGTGTAACTCGTTTCTCTTTTTCCCATAAATATAATAATATTATAATATGTATATAAATATTATCTATATAATATATATAATAATGTATAATAATATTAATTTGATAATACATATATATACACACACTCATACACATAATTTAATATTAATATATCAAATTATGTAAATAATATGTTACATATGATATATATAATACTAATATATAATATCATTAATTAATGAATTAAATAATGTAAATAATATTAAAAATATTATTATTTAATTATGGTTAAGAATTTTAGCATTTGATAATGATGTATAAACACTTAGAATTGTTAGATTTTGTAATTGTACTGAAAGTGAAAGTGCAACTAGTTTTGTCTAAGTATTATCCCCTACCAATGTAAACTGTTCATCATTGGATAATAGACAAACGAATGGAAGGTATCCTCTGACAACGTAAAAAGCACATCAAGAGATAACTTAGAGGATAATTCATCACAACAGCCATAAGATGATATTCTGCAGCAACAAGAACTGAACCTGAAGATTGAAGATTGATAAACTAATCTTGAAGATTGCTGAACTGATGTTGAACTGCATCAGGAAATAATTACTTCATCAGTAGATAACTATCATGAGATAATTTATTCATCAGGGAAAATCATTAAGAGATAATTTGTTCATCGGGGGAAATAATCAGGGGATAATTTTTTCATCAGGGAAATCATCAAGGGATAATTTCTTCATTAAGGGAAATCATAAGTGGATGATTTGCAGAATAAGTTCAGTAGGGGATAATGCCATTTTTAGGTATAACACATCATAAGAGGTTATTATCCACTCAAAATACAATGTCTTTATAAGGAATGATGGTATTTACTAGCAAATGAAAGCTCAAAACAATTCTGCAATTCAACTGTAGAAATTGTACTATCGGAGACTAAGAAATTTGCTTGTCAGAGACTAAGGTATAGCCTATTAGAGACTAAGGATTGTTCTACCAAAGACTATTGTTGAAACTGCACAAAGACTCCTAATATGCATCAGGACTAAATGACCATCTGAAAGTTTAAATGGTCATTAGGGAATAAATGATCATCATTAGTGATTGAAGATGGCATATGAGATGACATATGGTTGACTGTATAGACCACTAAGTCTCAGTTAGGGCTATGAAATTAAAATAAATAAAGTGGTCCAATTAGGAGAGATTGACTACCAGTGAATCTTCAAGGAGATAAGTTATATATATACACATGTGTTAAAGTTGCAAATGTGAAAATTGTAGAGATAACTTATACAAACTTAAAGAGAAAAATAAAGAAGTTGGTCCAATAAGAACTAGGGAAGCTCAAAGAGATAAGTTATATAAATTCAGATGTTACATAGATAACTTATCTTGAGAACTCCAAGAATAAAATAAAAGAGATGGTTCAATAAGAAGAGAGTTGTACCAGAGAAGTTACATGACAGATTGACGTGCATGAAATGTTATACAAAAGAGATGTTATGTAACAGAGCTGCAATTACTCAAGAACATCAAAGATATTTTTGGAGGCAATATAAAGAAGAAGTTTGGAGAACAAGGTAGACGCGTCTATAAATAGAGACACAGAGCAGCTGAGGTAAACACACAACTGAGAACTCATACACAACAACTTAGAACATCAAATACATCTCTATACATATTGAGAGAAAAATTGAGAGATAGCAGCCGTAATTTATTTATAGAAAGAGAACCTGTATCAAAAGAAATAGAGAGTTAAAATATTGAGTGAGAGATACAAAGAGCAACAAATTCTTAAAACTTGAAAAGTTAGAATTACTATCTAGGCAGCAGCTGGTGATCACTACCAGAAAGAGTTTTAATGATTCAATTTGAATGACAATAAAATTACTTATTGTTAATTACCATTCATATTTTGCTATTTGCTTTACTGTTTCAACTGTTTTATCATATCAGTAAGGTGATATAACTATTCTTGAGTTTTAGATTGTTCATAACAGTTTAATTCAAGAAAAAGTTAGAAATTTTATTCGACCCCTCTTGTTAGAACTGAATAAGTTCAAGTGTTCGTAGAAGGGGGGGGGGGGGGATTGAATACAAACACTACAAACTTTTTTGGTTTTTAAAACTTAATCAACAAAGACTGGAATAACTGCAAGGATCAGAAAAATAGTACTGAAATTAAAATGAATACACAAGCATTCAAGTTAAATAGTTGTATTATAACTCGGTGTTTTACTGAAAATCTGTTTAATCACAAAGTGATTAACAAATACAATTCTGTAATAAATTACAACTTCTTTTTCTTACTCACTAGCTACTAATTTCTCTTTGAATATTTCTCTCAAGATCTATTACAAAACTTCTCTCTAGTGTGTAAATGTTGTGGCTTCTTGGTAGTTTCATGTAACAACTCTCTCTCTATATATAGGAAATCAATTGATGAATTCACGTTCTAGATGTACTGTCTTTTTCAATGTAGTAGCAGTATGTCTCATCATTATCCTTTCGGAGAAACGTGTCAGACTGCTTTCGGCAAGTGTTGCTTCTTTTTCATCCCCTGATCTTCAAGCATTTAATGTTTGAGAGTTGTTATTGGACCACCAAACTTCATGGAATATCTTCTCAGTTATATCCTTTACTTCTATGCCAAGTATCAATGATTTGCTTGTAAGTCCTGATGACGAGTGGATTAGGTCATAACCATCTACTGAAGACAAGCCCTGATGTTGACTTGATCAGTGTTTCACTATCCACTGATGTCAAGCCTTGATGGAGATTTGATCAGTGTTTCACTATCCGCTGATGTTAAGACCTATTTGTATCCATTAATGACATTCACTGACGCAGTGTTTGAACTTCCCCTAACGGTTTCCCTTGATAGGTTGCCCTGATGGGTTCATCCCCTGACTGGTTTCCCTGACAAGATTATCCCCAGACGAGGTTCTCATGATGGGGTCATCCCCTGACGAGGTTCCCATGATGGGGTCATCCCCTGACGTAGTAGTTTAGGCTCCCCCTTATGGGTTCCCCTGATGGGTTTTTTCACTGATGCCTTATTCAAAGCTCTTTTAAATCATTGATGCTTGTTGGCTTTGTCTGGAACGTCTGATGTGTGGAATACTTGAATGTTTAAGTAACAATAGACATCCCATAACACTATCAAGTCCT
This sequence comes from Centella asiatica, assembly GCA_014636745.2. Lineage (NCBI taxonomy): Eukaryota > Viridiplantae > Streptophyta > Magnoliopsida > Apiales > Apiaceae > Centella > Centella asiatica. The sequence goes on along the minus strand of CM025785.1, from coordinate 27,820,794 downwards.
ATTGAAGTATTCACTGGTGACTTGCCTAGTGCAGTTTAGTCCATCCTTTGATGACTGAGTTGTCCATCAATGAATACAAAACTTGTGTAAATATATTAAGGTTTATAGAATACCTCGAGTATTTACAGATGCACATTTATTCCTTTATAATAGAATTATCATCATCAACATTTATATCTAACAATCTTCCCCTATTTATGTTTATCAGTTTGATAACCATAAATCTAACTAATGTATTAATGATGATGTCAAAACCCAAATCTATTGACAATAAAGAATAAATGTATATGTATAGGTACAAAGAATGACTATATACATGTCTTTACAAAATGGTTTACAGTATCTACAATTTAGACTTCAGGATTCCTCTGTTTTTGAGTAGAAACAAAGGGCAATGGATGTCTTGATTCAATTAGTTGTGTGTCACTCCCAAGGCATTGTCTTCTTTGTTTTGGATTTTGATTTGGAATCCTGAGTGTGTTGTCTTCACCCCTGCCTCTAATTACTCAAGCTCTTTTTGAAGAAGTCTTTTGAAGTTGACAACGTTGACATCCCTGCTGGATTACAGAGCTTCAAGGATAAATCTAATTTCTTGCAAGTTGGCTGCAACAAGTTATGACCAGTAAAAGGTGATAATATCCCCTTTTGAATTTTTGAACTTCACACCCATGGGGTTTGTGATCATCTTTGGATATTCTTTGAATCCTTTTAATGGGAGAACATCCCTTACAACTATTGCACTCCCATCATCAGCTTTGGTTTCCACAATTTTCTTCAACACTTTCTTTACAATCAGGACTCTGAACTTGATGACATGTTCATTTCTATGATTAGAAATTTCACCTAAAACATGTATCGCCTTCTCCAGGTCAAGCTCATCAATTTCATTTATTCTTATTTTCTTCTCTTTCCTACCAACTGTTTTGTAGAATAGTTTCAGTGGTTTTTCCATAGCTGTGGTGTTAGGTTTTATAACATTTGATGATGATTGTAATTAAAATACTTAGATATACAAATGTACAGTTGGTGCTAATCTATAGTACTTAAAGTTTTGTAGCTGATAGTTTACTCTCTGATTCATGTAATTTATTTTTATAGGAGAGTAAGTTAATTTGTATTGTAAGAGACTATCAGAATTGTAACAGAGAATTCAACAAGTCAGAGACTGTGTTTAGTTTATCGGAGACTAAAGAAAGTGTTCATCAGAGACTACAGTTTAAAGCATCGGAGACTAATCTTAAGTCATCAGAGACTAAGCGTAAGGCATCGTAGACTAAGATTAAGGCATCAGAGACTAAGCTTAAGCTTTCAGAGACTAAACAGTTGGTCAGAGACTAAAGTTAATCAGAGACTAAAGTTTAAGCAGTCAGAGACTAATGTAACATTACTCTCTGATACAGTGTAAAGTTCTATTTGAAGTAGAAGTCATCTTCGACATGGACATTGAAGATATATTGAAGACGAAACTGGTTAGAAAACTAACTAGAGAGAACCTATTCTAATGGTACATAGAAAACATATGTTGAATAGGATTAGAAGCTGAATTACAATTCAGATTTGGAGCTGTAATTATTTTTACAGAGTTGTATTAGAAGCTGTATGTTTATAAAGATTTATATATAGAGTACAGGATTTTGAAGCTGACAATCAGTTTGTGATTGTTCAGTATTTGTAATCAATTGTTCATCAATAAAAGCAATTGTTTATAAATTTATTCTTGTTTTTGTTTTTTTAATTTTCACAAGCAAATATACTTTGAAGAACAGAAATTTAAAAAGATTTCAAGAACTTGTATTCAACCCCCCCTACAAGTTCTAGGCTATTTCGCTGGGACAACAATTGGTATCAAAGCATATTAATTGATATATTTCAATTAACAAGATCCAAATATGGCCAATGATGAAGGAAGTAACTCCAGCATAATGGCATATGCAGGAAGTCGTGATGGTGGAACCAGAATTCCAGTTTTAAAAAGAGAAGATTATCCAATTTGGAAACAAAAGATGTATATGCACTTGAGGGCAACAGATCCCGAATACATTGATAGGATTAAGAAGGGTCCCTTATCAACCAAGAAAATTTGTTTCTTCAAAAACTGTGGAAGGAACAATTATTCCTGAACACTTTGAACTTGCTATAGAAAGTGACTATACCAATGAAGACAAGTTACAAGTGTTGAAGGATGCTAAAGTGATGAACATACTTTACAATGGATTGGATAAAAATATGTTCACAAACATCATCAACTGCATAACATCAAAACAAATCTAGGACACCATCAAAGTCCTATGTGAGGGGATAGATCAAGTAAGAAAGAATAAAAGGTCATTGTTAACACAACAATATGAATTCTTTCAAGCAAAGCCTGGTGAATCAATAACATCAGTTTATGATAGATTCAATGCTTTGCTTAATGATCTGAAAATACTTGGAAAGTCCTATGACAATGAAAATGTTAATACCAAATTCATGAGGGCTCTCCCACCAAGCTAGGATCCAAAAACAACCGCAGTAAGGGAAGCTCATGATTTGGATATTCTCACTTTGGATAGGCTCTATGGAAATCTAAAGACTTATGAACTAGAAATAGAGCAAAGACAAAAGCTGCATGGCATGGACAAAGGAGCTGCACTAATGGTTGAGACAAAGAAGTCTCATGAGGAGCTTGATGATGAAACTGACACTGCAAGCTCGATTGATGAAGAAACATAATCAAACACTGATGATGACATGGAGGAATTCATGGCTTTCATGGTGAAGCAATTCAAAAAATTTAGAGCTAGCAGAAAAGGGAGAAAATCATCAAGGAAGCCTAACCCAAAATGAGAAGGTCAAACTGTGACCTTTGACAAGAAGAAGATAAGATATTTTAATTGTGATGGGATAGGGCACTTTGCAAATGAGTGCAAGAAGCCTAGATCTACAGATAGATCTAAGGATGATAACAACAGAAAATCAGGGAATGATCTTGCTGATAAAAGGTTCAAATCAAAAGGCAAGGCTTTGATTACTGAAGGCAAAGATTGGATTGACAGTGACTCTGAGGAAGAAATTGTCAACTTTGCCTTGATGGTTCAAACTGATGAGCCAAGTGATTCTACTAAGGTATGTGATGCAATTAAGAATTTTAATGTGTTTAATTTAATTGACACATCTAGTATAGAAATCATACAAAAAGATATATCTGATTTGCATGTTAGTTTTAGATCATTAACCATTGAACATGCCAAAGTTAAAGAATCACATGACCAACTCTTGAAAAGAAATAGATTTCTTGAAGAGAGGCAAATACAATTTGATACTATCAAGTCAGAATTGAATAAAGCTCATCACATGATAGATGCTTTGAAAAAGAAGGAATATTATTTAGTTGAACAACTTGAAAATGAATAGGCTAAGGTAAAACAATGGAATCAATCCTCTAAAAGGCTTTCAGACTTGGTAGAAAATCAAATGATTGGTCAAAAATATGGTTTAGGATATGATGAGTTTCTAGAAACAAATCCACATATAGAAAAAATCGAAGCTGCTAACTCCATGACTAACAAGCCAATTACCATTAAAAGAATCAATTTTGTCTCACCAGTCATTGAACCTAAATTTATCAACACTCAAAGTCAACATGTCACTGCAGTTATAAAAAATGATCAAAATTCAGTGAATACTGTTGAAAAGAGTGGAAGCAAAAGATTGAATATAGGATTCATGACCAAGACACAATTAAACAAAGAATTGGAAAATCTTACTAAGTCTAAGGTTGAAAAGTCAATGGAGCCTAGCAGTGGAAGAAGGAATAGGAATGAAAAAATATGCATCAATAAATATACTAATTATGCTAGAATGCTTGATGCTCCTAGAAAAACATGTCACATATGTGGAAACCCCAACCACATAGCTATACATTGTAGGAGTAAAAATAGAGTTCCTATAGTAGAGACTGTACCAACAAAAATAAACAAAGAAAAATTATCTGTAAAAAGATCTAACCATCTTTGCAATAATTGTGAAAATGCTAAACTTGGCAGTCTCTCACCTTCAAGAAGCAAGACTATTGATTGTCCAATAAAAGTTAAAAATTCTAAAAGACAATCAACTCCATCTGAGTCAAGTCTTGATTCTACAACTAGTGAGAAAGGACCCAAGAAAATCTGGGTCCCAAAAATTTCTAACTAGTTATTCTTACTGTGCAGGGCAAAAAGAAAAAATTATGGTTATTGGACAGTGGATGTTCAAGACATATGACAGGAGACAAGTCCATGCTTAAACAGATGAAGAAAAGAGTGGCCCTAAGGTAACTTTTGGAGATGATAGCAAAGGTCATACAAAGGGCTATGACAATGTTGAGCATGGTGATGTTATCTTCACTGAAGTATCACTAATTGATGGCTTAAAGCATAATCTGTTAAGTGTAAGTCAACTATGTGATAGAGGATTCTATGTCACCTTCAAAGAAGATCAGTGCCAAGTGTGTGACAAGGAATTTGGAAATGTGATTTTGACAGGGAAAAGAAAAGGAAATTTGTACATTGCAAATCTAATTTCTTCCACTGATCAAGTTACATGCCTTTATAGCAAAGCCTTAACTGATGAAAGTTGGCTTTGGCATAAGAAGCTCTCCCACTTAAACTTCAAAAACATCAACAATTTAGTGAGAAAAGGATTGGTAGCTGGCATTCCTTAATTAGAATTTACACAAGAAGGATTGTGTGATTCTTGCTAGAAAGGAAAACAAAGAAGTGTGTCATTCAAGAGCAAACCAGCAACATCAATAATTGACCCTTTACAGTTATTACATATGGACTTATTTGGTCAAGTGAATGTGATGTCAATATTAAGAAACAAATATGCTTTGGTTATAGTGGATGATCACACAAGGTATACTTGGATAAAATACCTTCACTCAAAAGATGAAGCTGCTCAGTTAATTATTGACCATATCAAGAAAATAGAAACTAAGTCAGGAAAAACAGTAAGGGTTATAAGGAGTGATAGAGGAACAAAATTTCTTCTTGTAATACCCAGAGGAACAAAATTTCTTCTTGTAGTACCCTTTTCCCTTGCTTTTGTTGTCAGCAGGGAATTTCCTTTCTTCTCTTGCTGAACTTTGGCAGTCAGCAGCGTAGTGGCCCGGCTTCTTGTAATTGTAACATAGATCCTTTGATGGATCTCTCTTACTGCTGCTTGTGTTTCTTCTGAAGTTTCCTTTATCCATTTTCATGAACCTTCTGAAATTTTTAGCTAGCATAGCCATATCTTCATCACTATCAGCAGACTTTGAGTCGGAATCTGCTAGTTGCTTTGGCTCAGCAGCCTTCAATGCAACTCCTCTATCTTTTCTCCTTGGCTCTAAAGTGGCATCCCTTTGAGCCAACTCCATTTCATATATAAGCAAGTTTCCATAGAGTTGTTGGAGGTCAGTAGTATGCAAATTCTTTAGCTCCTTCACAGCAGTGGTTTTAGGATCTCACTGCCTTGGTAGCGATCTCATGAACTTGAGATTTATGTCCTTTGTGTCATAGGTCTTCCCTAGAGCACACAAATTGTTGAGCAGGACAGTAAATCTTTCATACATAGCAGTGAGATTCTCCCCCTGCTGCATGCTGAACATTTCATACTGTTAAATAAGCAGGGATTTCTTATTCTCTCTGACTTCTACCGTTCCTTCATTGAGAACCAGCAAGGCATCCCAAACCTCTTTAGCAGAGGTGCAGTTAGACACACTTTCGAACATTTCCTTTTTAAGAGCCATGAAGAGAATATTCATTGTCTTCTTGTTGTAGCCTACTAATTTCTTCTCTTCATTAGTCCATTCCTTCCTTTGCTTAGGAATGAGCTTATTTGGATCATCAGCAGATAATTTCTCTGGAATATAAGGTCTAACTTTTATTGCTTCAAATAGTTCCTCATCAATGGTATCCATGTACACCTGTATTCTCAATTTCCAATTAGCAAATCTATCTCTGGTACACATAGGAGGCTTGCCACCAAAATCACTTCTTAAAGCCATTAGAAAAGGTTAAGTTAGGATCCTCTCAAGCTTTAGGGCTTAGCAAAGAGTGTTAAGCTCTGATACCACTTGTTAGGTCCCAAAGGGTAAAAATACTAGAAGAGTGGTGTTGAATAGTGTTTTTCAAAATTTAAGTCTTGCTTATAAAACTCAACAGTTTTAAACACTTCTTGCTTATTAATAGAGTTTCTTATATTTTGAAAAAGTTTAGCAGTGGAATTTGTTTAAGCAAAGCACCCCTTAGTTTTTATAGCAAAGGTTAATGGCTAGAAGGAATAAAGATAGTAAGTTTTTGCTGAGAGAGTTCAGCAGAGACCAAAGCAAAGAGCAAGTAAAGCAAATAAGCAATACGAAAGATAAGCAGGAGTAGATATAGAATTTTTATAGTGGTTCAGACTAAGCCTACTCCACTCTTCTTCTCTTTTACTTGAGAAGGCTTCCACTAGAACTTTGTTCACACAGAACAATCAGCAGGAGGACACTTAGTCCAATTTACACTAGGTCACTTAGAACAACTTAGCAGGAGGACACTTAGTCCAATTTAGTCACACATACTCTAAACAGATTTGAGAAATCTTGCTTGCTATCTTCAAGTAGATTGCTCCTTAGTTGAGCAGATTGATAGCACTTGTTCAAGCTTTATGATGTCTTGCTAAAGTCTTTAAGATGTCAGAGAGTTTGGTTGTTCAGTTGGTTGGAGGTAAGTCATAAATGAAATTTATGACTCCTATTTATACTTCTCCAGAAAATCTATCCGTTGAGAATTTAAAATAGATCCGTTGGAGTGTACTGACTTTGATGTGACTTGTCTCTTTACAGCAGTCCTTGCTTAGTTCAAAACGTTAGCCGTTATTTTGTCTTTTAGTGTCTTTCAGAAGAGTTTCCTAGAAGTTGACTAAGCAGGGGTAAAGATAACTTTTCTGACAATCTTGACTTTGATAAGCAAAGGATCTTGCTTACTTAAGTCCTTGCTTATTTCCATTCTAAGCAGGACTAGACTTGGGATATTCTAAGTACATAAAGGTCCTTGCTTATTTCCATTCTAAGCAGGACTATACTTGGAATATTTCTTGCATCTTCAGCAGCCTTCTTCAACAGACTTCAATGGTGATCAAACTCCTTACTTAACTACAAGTTATATCCATCTAACATGTTGGATATTTTTCTAAGTCCTTTTACAATACTTAAGCAAGGACTATATTACATTATCAATTCTTATAAAAATAAATAAATAATCTTTTAAGGAATGATTATATAAGCAGGGGTGTAACAACAGAATCCATTCAAGTTGTTTTTGATGATAGTAAGAATCCAGGAATGATTGGACAAGGATTGCATGAACCTCTTAGATTTGAAAATGAATTGGATGCATGGATGGATCCATCAGAGACTGAAGAATTACTCCTAGATGACTATGTTCCTTCGAATAGTGAGGGGGAGTTAACAGTTGTGCATAAAGTACCAATGATTAATACTACATCAGAAACTAGAGTATTAGCATCTGATGAAACACAAGGGACTAGTAATATAACTGCATAATCAGAGACTACTGAAGTAGTCAGTCAAGATGAGACAAATAGTTCAGGGGAAACTAATAATGAAGAAGTCACTGGTTTAGGGGGAACAGTCTCTGATCCAACAACTAGATTGGACAATATTAATCTAGAAAATGAAGCCTCATCTTCAAGATTAAATCTGCCACTTGCAAGACCTTGGATGAGATATCATACACAAGATTTAATCATTGGAGATTTAGAGGAAGGAGTCAAGACAAGAAGTGCAACACAAAATGAGTGTCTTTATCTTAGTTTTCTGTCAAAAATTGAGCCAAAGAAAATTGAAGAAGCACTTCAAGATCCTGACTGGTTAATAGCCATGCAGGAAGAATTAAACCAATTCACAAGGAATAAAGTCTGGAGTTTGGTGCCCAAACCAAGGAATAGATCAATAGTTGGTGCCAAGTGGGTCTTCAGAAACAAATTAGATGAGGCTGATACAATAACCAGGAATAAAACAAGATTGGTAGCAAAGAGTTATTCTCATGAAGAAGGAATTGACTATGAAGAAACCTTTGTACCAATTGCAAGACTTGAAGCAATAAGGATTTTCTTGGCATATGCAGCCTATAAAAACTTCAAGGTGTACCAGATGGATGTCAAAAGTGCTTTCTTGAATGGAAAGTTGGAAGAAGAGGTCTATGTTGATCAACCCCAGGTTTTGTAGATCCCAAGTTTCCAAATCATGTCTACAGGTTAGATAAAGCACTTTATGACTTAATACAAGCACCTAGGGCCTGGTATCACTTCATTAAAGAACGTGTTAGTGAAGGAAACATTGAATTTCACTGGGTTACAATAGATAAACAACTTGCTGACATATTCACAAAGCCTTTAGATGAACCTACATTCACTAGGTTAGTCTATGAATTGGTATGTCGAATTATGTTTCTAAAAATTGAGTAAAACCTTAGAAAACAAGTTTTTAAAGTAATAAGAAGCTAGAGTTTAATTTCTAGTTTGAAGTTGTTCTTGAAGGATAGAGTTTTAAAAGCTAGAATTTAATTTCTAGATGTAACTATTATAAACAAACAGAATCTTTGTAGCTAATAATCATCTCATTGATTGTTGGATAACTAAGGAAAACAATTGAAGCAGAGACTATTTTTAATTTAGTCTCCAAAGGAATTTGAGTGGGAGACTAGTTAAAATTAGTCCTTGATAGTTGTTTTTAATTAGTCTTTGACTAGTTAAAAATAACCTATGGAGACTAGTTAAAATTAGTCCCTGATAGTTGTTTTTAATTAGTCTCTGACTAGTTAAAAATAACCTATTGGAGACTAGTTAAAATTAGTCCCTGATAGTTGTTTTTAATTAATCTCTGACTAGTTAAAAATAACTTATCCAAGACTAGCTCATATTAGTCTCTAATGAGTGAACACGACAGAGACTAGGGAAATCTCTGATAAGGGGTAAATTGGTAGTTACTCACATATTCATGATCGAAAACCATTCACTATCTTTGGAATTGCAAATGTTTCTAATACTTTATTCAAACACAAATCAAACACAATTGCAATTTCATTCACTCAAAGAACTTTCTCTCTCATATCTGTGCGATTTTTCCTCTTTGCAAAGAATCTCTTAAAGTTTTTTCGCAGATATCAACAATGGCATCCAAGATAGTGTGCTTCAAGTTCGGCGACTTTGACTTCATTAAAACCAACCATGCTGGAGTCTCTGACAAGAATGAGTTCGAAGCATAGTACCACCCTTTGTACATTTTCTACAAACATCTTCTCTGTCGTATGCCATTTACGAAGCTCCTACTCAAGCCGTTGAAATCATCACAACTATGTGGTTCACTGTTGAAAATCAGGATGAGAGTGATGCCTCTCCTGCGGTAAACTTTAGTTATGATAATATTATTTATACTATTGATCATGATGTAGTCAATAATGCTTTGCATTTACCTATACATGATGCATATGACCAATCTGCCTCTGATGTGGAAATTCTAGATATGTTTTATAATACACACTATGATACAGATATTGCATCAGTAGGATCCATATCTAGACCTCACCTTAGGCAGGAGTGGTCCTTATTTTTCGATATTATCACTAAAGCATTCACTTCAAAATGCAGTGGTTATGATGCCATCACTACACTTACTCAACAGATTGCATATATTGTTTTGTATGATCGACACATAAATCTAGGGCTGTTAATTCTGCATAACTTGATAGCTAAATTTAAAACTAGAGATAAAAATAAAATATATTATGCTAGGTTTTTGATGATGATTGCAAATTATCTTATTCCTAACCTAGATATTACTAGTATGCAAATTGTGCCATTTGTTATGCAGAGTAAACGAATATTCACTGATGTGAAGAAGAAAGCTGCAAAGGTAAAGGTTCCTCTTTCCTTTCCTCCTATCATGAGATTAAATCTCATTGAAAGATTTCCAAACCTTTACACTTTATCATATTTTGAGGATCTTGAGCAACAAACCAGAAACCCTGTTGATTGTCCAACACCTTCTTCACAACAACAATCTACAGCCTCTCCATAGTTTCTCAAAAGACTGTGGTTGTAAAAACAAAGAAAGCCACAAAGTTACCCATTAAAAGAAAAACAACAAAGGGTGACACTGAGGCTGAGGGAGACAAGGAGACTGAGTTGGCTACTCAGAAAAAGAAGAGATTACTAACCTTAAGCCAAAAATAATTGCCTCTCAAAAGGCAATGGAGATTAAAAGGAAAAGCAGTACTCTGTTATCATCATCCCAAAAGGATGCTAACATTGAAGAAAGTTCCCAACCAGGAACACCAAGTATAGAGTCTGCACAATCCCCTGTACATACAATGGGGGTAAGCCCAGAGAGAGACAAGATAAAAAAGAAAGAGTGACACGAGGATTGCACACACAGAGTCTCATTCACATGATGTTCCTCAAATTTCTGTTCTTGAGGAGCAGCCAACACTCCAATCTGTACATTCCCCTACCACTTCTCCAATTCTTGATTCTTTAGAACTTGATAGTTCAAATCTTCTTGATTTTTTCCAAGAAGAGCCAACACTCCAAGAGACTGACACACAAGAACCACTTGTTCAAAGTACAAGTGTAGTCAGTTCTCCAATACATTCCTTGGAGAGATCCCTTTCCACAGAAATACAAAGGGAACCCCTTCTCCTTGGCATTACAACTAATTCTTCTTTAACCCCCTCTTCTGTAGAACAGAGTGTACATATCCAAATGAGAGAGGATGAGAGAATAATTAGTGAGAGTCAGACTCCTGACCTGGAAAAAGGAGAGATTATACAAATAAATGAGAGTCAAGCTTTAGAAAGCTTGGAAAAAGGAAAGGTAGAGCAGCTGGATGTCCAACTCTAGGGAAAAGGTGAGGGAGTGAGCAAGGATGAGATCCTTGAACAAAATAATAGAGAGAAAAATAAATTCTCAGCAGGTGATTTTTTCAAGCTTGTTGAGCCCTCCACTACCATTGTAGCTCAAATTTTCTCTGCTCCTACAACAACTTCCCAAACAGAGGAAATTGGGGGAAGTTCACAGACAGGGGATACAGCTTTACAATTAAATGCTGACATGTCCAATGCTGATTTTGAGATGTTATATGGACTTCAACAATGACAAGATCATATCTCAGCATTGAAGACAAGCATTGCACATGAACCTGATTATGTTGAGCTTGAAGAAGAAAATGTAGATGCTTGGCTGGATGCAAGCTATACAAATTCTTTTGATGAAGCAACTGCCTAACTAAGGCAGGATTATTTGACAAATCTAGGATCTGGTGTAGTCTCTGAGTATGTGATCAAGATTGACAAGAAACATACGAAGTTCTAGCACTTCTTGATCACAGGTCTCAAGGCTGCACTACAACATGTTGAAGAGAAAATGGAACTGGAAACTGACAAAATAAGAAGATGCTATGAAGGACACCTTCCCCGGATGATGCTGAATTCAATTGATTCAAGAATAAAGGAGCAGTTGTCCACCGAAAGGCGCCTTCAAGTATTGGAATCTAATGTCCAGTCCATCATGGAAAAACAAGATAAATTTGATCATGCTCTTCAACATCTCACCCAGCTCCTTAAAACCTCAATACCAGCATTGGCTACTACTTCCTCCAAACCTTTAGATTCTGATGTCAAAAAGGGGGAGAGTAGTCAAGGAAGCTGTGGTTGAGAAGTCAAGCTATGCTAGCTTGATGGCTGGATTTACACGAATTCAAAATGCCATGAAAGACCTTGATTTAGCCATCAAGTCAAGCATAGTTACAACATCAACACCACCACCACCACCAACAACAACAACAATAACTCCTTCTTCTTCTACTGCAATAGCCCCAGGCACTAGACAAGACAAAGGCAAGGGCATTCTGGTTGAGGATTCAAAGAAGACAAAAACTACTCAACCAGGACAGCCTAAGCTATTAGGGGATGCCATGAAAACTGCTCACTTTCCCACTCTAGTTGAATTAATAATGGATGGGAAAGTAGAGTTAGTTTATCCTCAGGAGCATAAATTAATTGAAGCTGATGCATTGCTAGCTCAGAAATTGCAAGAGGAAGAGGAAATGGCTGTAGCAAGAGAGAAGGAGGAAGCTAAGAAAAAGGCCTTGATAATGACAAGGACAAAAGCTCAAAAGTCTGCAAAGACTAGAAGGAAGAATAAGGAGATTGAGCAGGCTAAAAAAAAGGCCAGGAGGAAGCCATTGATGAATGAATCTTGATCTGAAACTGTTTTGGTGACTTTGTTTAAACCTCGACAAACTACATCAATTCCAAGCAGTAAAATCTCCAGGATTGGAATGGCTAACATTTCTGAATTAAAGGAAGCATTCAAGAAAAGTGTTGAGTCTATTAATCTGGAGAAAGATGAAGATGACAAAGAGTATCTCAAAGTCCTTCAAAAAGATGGAGAGATTCTGCGTTTACAGAAGTCAACCTTGGAGATGAGATCATTCAAGATATGGAATGGTTGTTGTCTGTGATTCCTAAAAGTTCTGTGCCAAATCTGGAATTTAGAAGGCAAATTAAGGAGAAGCTTACAGAAATGAATAAAAGAATCAAGCTGCCAAGAGTGACTATACCTCCACTTCCATATGGGTTATGGTATGAAACTTTTCATCAAGATATAGTTTTCTTTGACTATGAGAAGCAGATCAATACAGTAAAGCTAGGTGAACTTGAAGGATTCATAGCTTTACTTAAAGATTCGTCAGATGAAGATGAGATCAAGTTCAGAGAACTGCTAGAAAGAGTCAAAGAAATCAGCAAAAAGAAAGGATGAAGTTGTTGATTGTTGATTATTTATTTTTGAAGCCAGGCTTATAGGATTTAAACCTGAGTCTTGGTGAAGCTGAATTTAGGATCAAAGATCTTAATTCAGGTACATTTGTAATTAACATATTCTTTAAATTTTTGATTCTAAGTCATTCTTGTAATTTTTGAGTTTTGACATCATCATCAACCTTGATTTATGTTTATCACTTTGATAATCATAAATAGGGGGAGATTGTTAGGTTTTATAACATTTGATGATGATTGTAATTAGAATACTTAGATATACAAATGTACAGTTGGTGCTAATCTATAGTACTTAAAGTTTTGTATTTGATAGTTTACTCTCTGATTCATGTAATTTATTTTTATACGAGAGTAAGTTAATTTGTATTGTAAGAGACTATCAGAATTGTAACAGAGAATTCAACAAGTTAGAGATTGTGTTTAGTCTATCGGAGACTAAATAAAGTGTTCATCAGAGACTACAGTTTAAAGCATCAGAGACTAATCTTAAGTCATTAGAGACTAAGCGTAAGGCATCAGAGACTAAGATTAAGGCATCAGAGACTAAACTTAATCTGTCGGAGACTAAACAGTTGGTCAAAGACTAAAGTTAATCAGAGACTAAAGTTTAAGCAGTCAGAGACTAATGTAACATTACTCTCTGATACAGTGTAAAGTTCTATTTGAAGTAGAAGTCATTTTTGAAACACTTACTTCTTATTTTCTACACCACTCTAGGTCACCTACAATAGGAAGATTTTATATTTAGTGAGCCTGATAGAATTCAAAATAAGAGTCAGACCTTGTGTCTATAAAAAGGTGAAGAAAAAGAAATTTAAACAAAATTTTTTTTGGGAAAATAAGTGTGAGAGACTAATTTGTAAAAGTCAGGCAAAAAGGGGGGATGCGAGCAAGGATGAGATCCTTGAAGAAAAGAATAGAGAGAAATTATTCACACACCACCTCTTATGTATGTTTGGTTGGATGCAAACAACATAAGATTATTGGATGATGTAGCAGCACACTTCATATCAAAATATTTGATCACACATGGATCATGTGCAGCTGAACTCACAAAATGTTTTTGAAGCATTGATCAAAGAAAGAAAAACATGAAGCTCCAACACTTCATAATCAATGATCTTTAAACAAAGCTCAAAAAATTTCTTCCTACTAGTCAACCTTTACTGGTAACTTCTACCCTCCAAACATGAAGATGTTGATATGAAAAAGGGGGGAAATGATCAAGGCAGGGGAAACAAAGAGTAATTCTAATAAAAACAAGGGGAGAATGTTGAAAAGGTTAATAGATTGATGGTTGGGCATTCAGGAACTGAAACAACAAAACCATCACTGTTAAGTTCATGTACAATTATGTTTTTACTTGTTTTAATTCGATTCTAAGAATAATGTTATAAGGTTGAGTTTTGACATCATCATCAAACCTTGATTTATGCTTATAATTGATAATCATAAATACGGGGAGATTGTAAGGAATTATAGCATTGATGATGATGTACTGTTAGGTTTTAGAACATTTGATGATGATTGTCTTTAGATTACTTAGAATACAAATGTATAGAAAGTGTTAATTAGTAACACTGAAATTTTGTAGCTAGTAGTTATCTCTTTGTTTGTAATTCATTTATTCTTTGTAAAGATATACGATTATTTTTTATTTTTAATTAACTGCTGGAATGGAGTATCGAAGCTTCAAGAAGTCAAGTTGTGTATTTGATCTGTTAGAGTTTGCAAAAAGGCTTATCGGAGACTAGAAGAACTGGTCAGAGACTAAAATGTTTTTAACTGTCAGAGACTAGTTTTTCTATCGGAGACTAAAAGCTTACGTCATCAGAGATTAAAGAAAAAGGAATCAGAGACTAAGCTGACGTCATCAGAGACTAAGCCTTAACGTGTTAGAGACTAAATAACACTATCGGAGACTACACAAGCTGACGTCATCAGGGACTAAAAGAGTCATCAGGGAATAAATGTACCAGAGACTAAAAGATACGTCAGGGACTAAAGCCGTCGGAGACTAAAAGAAGCATCAGAGACTAATTGTGAATTAATCTCTGATAGATACAAAGTTCGAATTAAAAAGGAATGTCTTTCACGTAGTTCAAGATATTATTGAAGACGTAGCTGGTAAGGAAACTCACCAGATATCTTTACCTAATCAAAAAGGAAAGATTGTATTTGATTTGAATAAGGAAGTTGAATCAATGTTGATTTAGATATAGGAAAAAACTTAGAGTTAAGTTTTTTTTAACGAATGAATGTAAGAGAGAAGCTGTAATTAGTTTTACAGAGTGTAATTCAGAAGATGTATAGGTTTTTCATTGTTTACATCTTTTCCTATACAGAATAGAAAAGAAGCTGATGATCACATTGTTGTGATTGTTAGAATTTATATTCAATTGTGAAATCAATAAATCAATTGTTTATAAATAGATTTGTGTTCTTGTTCTTTTTATTCCACAAGAAAAATTTAGTTTCTTAAAGAACAAGTAATCGAAGAATTTTCAAAGAACTTGTATTCAACCCCCCTTTTACAAGTTCTCGGCATCTCACTGGGAAAACATGTACAAACTTAGAATTGTTATTTATAATTGTACAAGTACCTGCAATAGTGTTGTATTAAGGACTAACATCAGAAACTGCAGAAGAGCATCAGAGACTACAAGGAATGCATTTGGAGAGCTCAACAAAAGTCAAAGTTGGTCAAACAAAATTAGCCTTTCGGAGACTAAGCCTTTCTTCATCAGAGACTAAGCTTTTGTTCATCGGAGACTAAGTTTTTGTTCATCCGAGACTAAGTTTTCGTTCATCCGAGACTAAGTTTTTGTTCATCCGAGACTAAATCTTTCAGAGACCAAGTGTTTGTTCATCAGGGACTAAGTGTTTGTTCATCGAAGACTAATGTTGAAGCTATCAGATACTAAGGCAAAGATATTTTAATGCATTAAAGTAGCCTTGAGAAGATTTGACTATCGCCATAGTTATTTGCCTATTGCTAAAGTCGTCGGAAAACTCAACAACAACGTCAAACTCAAAATGACTATCCTCAAAGTCATCAGATAAGTCAACAACATCGCCAAACTCAAGATGACTATCGCCAAAGTCATTGGGAAATTCTCTATCATTGAAGTCAAGTGCTCGGGCATCAATGGATAAATTGTGAAACACCAAAGTGCTTGTGCGTCAGTGGATAAATATCCACTGATAAACAAATTTGGTCATCAGGGGATAAATATCCATTGATGAACAAAATTGGTCATTAGGGGATAAATATCCACTGATGAACAAAACAACCTATTAGGGGATAAAATGTTTAGAGACTAAAAATGACATGGGATGACACATGTCTGAGTTCACAAATCCACTAACTTAAGTCTAAAGGCGATGAAATTAAAATATAGATGGTTGTCTAATAAGGAGAGATTGGTTACCAAAGAAGCTTCAATGATATAAGTTATACACTATAGGTGTGAATACTGATAAAGTAAAATATGGAGATAAGTCATACTTATACACTAGCATGTATACATAGCTGCTGATGTGAAAACTTTAGAGATAACTTATAGAAACTTGAAGGAGGAAAATATGGAAGCTGGTCCAATCAAAAACCAGGAAGCTTAAGAGATAAGTTATTCACTGCATAAATAACTTATCATGGGAACTCCAAGAGGAAAATAAGGGAGCTGGTGTGCTGATACACCAGAGATGTTACATAACAGGTTGATGTGTAAGAAAGGTCATACAAAAAGAAGAAGTTATGTGACAGAGCTACAATTACTAAAGAATCTCAGAGATATTTTTGGAGGCAACTTACTGAAGAAGCTTGGAGAACAAGGGAGCTATGTCTATAGATAGAGACATGGAGCAGTTGAGATAAAAGATATAATAAAGACAACAAACACTAGTATACATATTATCTCAGATCATATAGCAGCTGTAATAAACTTACAAAGAGAGAGAAACAAGTTTTCATGTGAGAACCCGAGATTTTTAAATGAATATTGTTATATGATTAATTCATTTTGTGATTTATTTTATGCATGAAAGTTTAATTTCTCTTTTTTTTCGGTATGAATAATGAAGGTTCAATGGCAATGTGATGTCCAAAAGATTTTATAAGTATTTTGAACTCAAATATTTATATGATTATTGTATTCAAAGGAAGTGTGATGATTTTTATTCACGTGGGTAGAAGCACACAAAGTGTGAACGGGTTAAGCTACAGTAGCCGTTTTCAAACCAAAGACTACTGGGAGACATGAGGCATTTAATGTGTATCACTTCCAACAGTACTCTAGAATGGGCTACGATAGATGTCCGACTGACGTTAGCAACTGCTGCATTTTCCCCCCTTTCTCACCAATCATTTCTTTCTAAAGCCCATTGCTGCCTTTTTCCAACCAACAGCTGAGATCAAATCTCAAACAATCCAACGGCTCTCGTTGCTCAGCAAGTGATATATATATATATATATATATATATATATATATATATATATCACGTTGGTACAACTTTAGCCCTGCTTTCATAAATCTTCTATACAGTATACCACCAAATCCAGGTTTACTCTCAAGGCAATTGTCCTTTTGGAAGAACAACTCCATCTTTTAACTTCTTCTTTGCAGCCAAGGAGGTAAGAACGTTGCATTAAAGTCCTGCTTTGTTTCTTACACTTTTGTTATGTTATGCATGCCATGTTAAATACTTCGTTCATTCATTTCCAAAAGATAGATTTAATGCATGCTTTTAATACCTGGAGTTAATGCCATTTATTTCAAAAAGCTATCCAAGATGAGCGTAAGAATATTGACAACCACTTGGTAGGCAACCCAAATATTTCTTTTTATCAGTAGTTGCAATACCATGCTTGAGCCTTTTGTCAACCTATGTTTTGAAGCCTAAACTATATCTATAAGAAGTAGTAAACCTCCAAGAGATGTTATGAATTACTGAAAGGATGATGAGAGTGTTTGAAGTGTTTTTTTATATCTGCTGATTTGAAGTGTTTTTCTGCATCTAAATCGATGTGTTTTCTGCTGTTGGTTAGTCGCTTTTATGCTGCTGCGTTTCCTGCAGAATCTGTAGTGATGGAAAGTTTCTGCTGAAGTGATGAAAATTTGCTTTGCTGATGTTTATGCCGCTGCTGCTCCTGCAGAAAATGCTTCTACTCATGCTGCTCCTGCAGAATCTGTTTATGCTGCTGATGCTCTGTTATGTTTTTTGTTGCCGCTGCTCCTGCAAAAATTGCTTATCCAGCTGTTGAATTGCAGGAAAAATTTTCTGCTGATTCCTCCTTGTTGCTTTGTTGTTTGATTTTATGGGTTTGCCGTAGCAGAAATGCCCCCTGGTTTAGAGGATTTTTTGTTTTTCCATGTTTGTTTGTTGTTTTGGCAGCGGTTTAGTTATTTAGCTTGCTTCTTTTCCTTGTGTGGGTTTGTCTCCCTAGCTAGCGACCTGTGCTAGTAGGCCGGTGGTTTTTCGAAAGCTGCAGTGTTATCCGATTGCTGCTGCAGTAGTGGAAATTGCTTATGCTGAAGATGTTTGGTGTTTGCTGCTGCCGTAGTGGTGTGTTTGATGCTTACTGCTGTTGTATTGGTGTTTGCTGCTTCTGCTGGAGCCTGCTGCAGTGTTGTTTGCTGCTGCTACTGCTGGTGATTTCTGCTGGTATTTATTGCTTCTGGTGTTTGCCACTGCAGTGCTGATGTTTCTGCTGGTGTTTGTTGTTGGTTGCATCTCAGTTGGAGATGGCTGCTGATGCAGTGGTGTTTGCTGTTGCAGTAGTGGTTCGGCTGCATTGTTAGCTATTTGGTTTGCATTTTTTCGTTTGTTGTCTTCTGGTTAGATGTCTGTTTAGTTGCTTTTGATGCTGCTTTTTCCTTTTTGGGTTTGTCTCCCTAGCTAGCGGTTTGTGCTAGTAGGCTGGGGGGTATGCCCCTCGTTATTTTTGTTTCCTTTTTCTCTTTATATCATTCCTAACTTAACAAAAAAAAAAGATGAGAGTTGAACTAAGTATGGTTATGGTTGAGAACGCCACCCATGGAGGAGTGAGGAAGACACCACTGTATCTGAGACAAGTCTTAACTTAGTCTCTGACGGGTTGAAGTTAGTCTTTGTCTCTATGAAATAGTCCCTGGGAGATTTCAAGATTTGTCTCTGATAGGCTAAAAAAAAATGTTAGTCTCCGATGAAGGAAAGTTATTAGTCTTTGACGGGAAATCCCTAGTCTTTGATGAAGGAAGTTTAATTTAGTCTCTGATGACATCATCCTCAGTCTCCAACAGACTAAGTTTAGTTTTTTGTTGACGTCATCCGTAGTCTCTGATGAGCAAAAATATGTTAGTCTCTGATGACTAAAGATATTAGTCCCCGAGGAGTTCAGTGATGACTTATCAAGTTCAGCGCTGAACAACTTTTCTCCGAGGAGTTTGGCGCTGAACAAGTTATCCACTGATGAAGTTTAGTGATGAATTATTTAGTTGGCGATGAGCAAGTCATCCCTTGACAGCCGACGGAGTTTGGTGATAGCCAACTGAGTTTGGCATTGACTTAGTGAGTTCAACGTTGAACAAGTTGTCACCCGAAGAGTTTGGCGATGAAGAAATTATCCCCTGATGGTAAGTCATCCCCTGATGACTATCGCCTGATGGGTAAGGCTATCCCCTGATGTCCGAGAGACATCCCCTGACTTGTGGTTTACCCACTGATGTCCAGTCATCCCTTGACATAGCAGATTATCCCCTGATGCGCAGTTTGTTTTTGAAACTATAAAACATTATTTTCTTAAATTATTTTATGATGTTTCAATTATTCATTTAACTTCAACGATTCTTATGTCAAATTTGAGACATCAAAAGTTTAAGGACATCACATATGCATTTCTTTTATAATTCTTTTTAAGGTATTAAATTATTATGTCATATGCATGTTTACAGAATCTTTCACTCACGAGTAAATTGAATTTGATTTTTGTGCAAAGGACCGAGGGAAGTATATACATTCAATCTGATGCTTATTTCAATTTAACGCAGTATCATTTGATTCGATATGCGTGCAAGGCTTTGATTATATGTTTCAATTGTTTTTATGAATGAGCATGCTATGCTTTAAATTCCGCTAGCATGATATGAACGATAATGCATGGATATAACTGAGTTTTGATTTTCAGCTATTTTTCAATCTTATATCTGTGCAAACAAATGAGAATGATGTACCTTAAATGAGTTGTGCTACATGGTTGGCTAGAGGAAAGGAAAGGTGCTGATTTGTTCTTCACCTTACCTAGAGGAATTATAAGTGACTACGTACGTTCACACAAGGAGGGATCATGCGGTCATAGTTAGGCCAGCTGTGTACTGTATGGTTAACAGATCCAACGTGTTTAGCCCCCGATGGATATTTTGAGAAAGATATGCACAGGGGTATACCTGTCTTTCTTCAAGGAGGGTTACACATTGTTTATCATCAGTGATCCTCAATGTTCTTCAAAGATTTCCGAGGCATTAGTATTGTTTCACTGAGCCTCACAAACAGAATTGAACTTCCTTCAAATCTTCCAGTTATATTTCTCTAAATTGTTTATATACTTGTTGGGCGTAAATCGCTCATTCTTGTTGAACTTAATGTCTTGCAGGGCAAGGTCCAAAGGCTGAACCCTTTGACAAGGGGAAAGCAAGGATGATCAGCTATTGAGTTTTGTTAACCCTTTGAGTGCGATAAGGAAGGAAGGAAGGTGCTTTGAGTTGTAATGATTATGAATTGTAATTTATATAGATAGAATAGCTTCCACTGAGATTGTAATATTTTGGGTTGTAATAACTCTCTACTAACTCCTTTTTATTAGTATTTATGCTATGAATGGATGTGATGTTATCCTTTCCTTCTTTTGACGATGCCCTGGTCCGGTATGGGATTTCGGGGTCGTCACATTTCAAAACTTGAGAGAAGCTAGAAATCATATTCTACAGTGCAGATGTTATTTTCAACAGAGTTGTTAGAAGCTGGTCATTCACACTAGTGAGATTTTGCAATATTTCATTGATTTATAAAAGTTCAGAAATGCTTGTGATATATTATATTCTTTCAATTCCACAACTTTTAATATAGTATATTCAATTAACTCACAAAGTTTGAAAGAATTTTGTGGTTTGTATTCAACCCCCCCTTCTACAAACCATCTTGTGGGACAAACATCTCCTTTTTCTTGGCCTTCTAAGGCATTCTCTCTGACTCTCCTTTTTCATTGCCTTCTAAGGTAGTACTCTCATCCTTTCCTTCTGCCAAAGTCCTCTCATTGGGTTGACTTTTCTCTCTGACTCTCCTTTTTCATTGCCTTCTAAGGTAGTACTCTCATCCTCTCCTTCTGCCAAAGTCCTTTCATTGGGTTGACTTTTTTTCTCTTCACTAGATATTCTTACATTCTCACTCAAAATTGTCCTAATTGGGCTCCTATGGGTTGTGTTTTCAGCAACTGTGAACAATGTAAGTAAAGTATCTGCAACTATTGTGTCCACATAAGTGATTTGAGAAGGAGTGGAGGATATATGTGTATGTACAATAGGAGAAGTATAGGTATTTATGGAAGAAGTATGTACAATGTGGGGAGAATAAATACTTATTGCGTTAGTATATACAGGTGTATTTATGTCCCATGTATGATCATTAGTGATTGAATCATTTAAAAATGAATCAATCATTTGAGAATGTTGATTGTCAATCACTGTGTTATTAAGAATTGGCTCCTCCATGAAGTGAGAAATTGGAGGATCTGATGTCATAACACTTAGTGTTTGTGTCATGACATCTGAAGAAATTTGAGGTAAGGAAAAAGAAGGGAGAGCTGTAGAAGGGAGTGTTGGCTGAATAACAGAGTGCGGAGGTGATTCATCAAGAGAAGTTTTGTGTGCACTCACTGTGTAAGATATCTACAAGTGGCTCTCAGATACCCTAATGTGAGTTTTATCAGGGCTTATGGTCAGTGTTTGTGTCTCACTCAACTGTGTCCCTGGTTGAGAACTTTGTTCAATAACTAATTCCTTTTGAGAGGAAATAGTTAGAGATATGTTAACTTCCTTATTAAGGTCAGCATCCTGTTGGGAGGATACTGCCTAGTCTGGTTGTGGGTCAACTCTTGTGGCTTTCTTCTTCTTCTTCGTCAATCTCTTCAAGCCAGTCACTCTCTATCTTTGCTCCTCCTAAGTTGTTGTGGTTACTTCTGAGGATTTTCTTTTAGTACCCTTAGTCTTTTGAGAGACTGAAGGTTGTACTATTGAGAGTTTTTGTGTTGAAACTGGTGATACTACTTGGGTAGGCTGAGAAGTGGTAGTGATCTCAGCCATAACAATTGAAGTAGAAGAAATAAAAGTTTGAGAAATAGAATGGTGTGTTGAGATTACCTGTTCCATATGTGATGGAAGTACAAAGGGTTCTGTTGTATAAGATTTCCTTATTATCTTTATAAACAATTTCTTTGTTTGCGTATAACTCTATTCAGCTATGTCATTCTCAAAAGTAAAGTTAGGACATTGATCTTTAATAATCATAGAAAAAAATCTAACATAGAAAACTTCTGATTTCTTAGAAGTATGACTACCCAATTTATTTACAAGTTTATCAAAAATTAATTTTCCTGTATTTATATTTACATTTTTGATAATGACAAAAACTATTTTAAGAGTTAAAAATGTTACTACCTCAAAGTTAGAGGACTTACCTGAAAACACCTTTGTGATTGTATCAAAAAGTTAGAGGACTTACATTTCACATTCACCCTCTTGAGGTCCTTGAACTTCAACATTGCATTGTTGGGAGAGTTGTAGCCCAGTTCCCTCAACAAGTCGAGCAGTTCGGTATCATTAGGCACTTCCACAAAATCTTGTATGGGCAACCCTAGTGCAAAATTAATTTTGAAAGGAGTTATTTTACCCTTTTAAAAAGAAATTCTGAATGAGATCCCTTTGACAACGTTAGGCCTTGTAGAGTACATGAACTTGGCACTTGACTAGAGTTATGATATCGCTTTATTGGACATCTCGTCATCGGTAAAGATGGCGTTGCTATACTTTGAGTTGAGTAGATAGCGCATCATAGGTTTAAAGCAAACATCTACCTCTTCGGTGTCGGAAAAGCCCACAAAATTAGTTTGTGGAACCACTAGATTCCTTGGAAGTCTTTGAGTAGTGCTTGGTGCCATTGAAACTGTTAGTGGATTGAAAAGCT
This sequence comes from Centella asiatica, assembly GCA_014636745.2. Taxonomy (NCBI): domain Eukaryota; kingdom Viridiplantae; phylum Streptophyta; class Magnoliopsida; order Apiales; family Apiaceae; genus Centella; species Centella asiatica. The sequence goes on along the minus strand of CM025785.1, from coordinate 27,797,740 downwards.
AAGGTTTCTGTGAACAAGAGAGAGAAAGAAAACTCGAGCAGTTTTTTAAAAGTGATTAAACGTTTGGTATGTCTTCAAGGAGAGAGAATTTGAATATAAGTAGTCCTTTCTGAAATTAACTCCCGATGACACGTCATTAGGGGTTGGCAATAACTCTATGGTGCCACATCATCAGGGACTAAAGAGAGTCCCCTGATGAAAATTATCACAGACTAATTGTTTTCCCCTGACGCATCCAAACGCCTGACCCTGACCTTGACGCACAACCTTTATGTCACACCCTGACCCTGATGCACATCAATTTTTTATTTCTTTATTATAAACATATAACCATATATCAATAACATTATCAGGAAATTATGAGATGAGTTAGAAATACCAGTAATTAAGCACTTATTAAATTGAACCACTCCAACAATTTTTTTAGCATGATTCCAGCAAGTTGATCAAAATTTATTTTGCATAATTCACCATTCCTAGCTTTCCCACCAGATTAATAAAGGTGGTTTCATCAAGAGCCTTGGTAAAGATGTCTGCCAGCTGCTTGTTTGTTGGTACAAAGTGTAATTCAATGGTTCCATTCATAACATGTTCCTTGATAAAGTGATATCTGATTTCTATACGTTTAGATCTAGAATGTTGCACAGGGTTCTCAATAATGATAATGACACTTGTATTGTCACAAAAAATTGGAATTTTGTTAACTGATTTTTCATCCCCAGGATTTGTGCACAGCAACTTCCAGCTGCAATGTATTTAGCTTCAATAATAGGTGTTCATATTAAATGCTGCTTTTTGCTGAACCAAGATACAAGTCTTCCTCCAAGAAATTGACAGCTCCTTGTGGTACTTTTTCTATTAATTCTTGTTAGGCTTTAAAACAATTGATGATGATTGTCTTTATATTACTTAGATATACAAATGTATAGAAAGTGTTAATTAGTAATACTGAAGTTTTATAGCCAGTAGTTATCTCTTTGGTTGTAATTTATTTATTCTTTATAAAGAGATAGATTTATTTTTTATTTGTAAGTAACTGCTGGAAAGTTATATCAAATCTTCAACAAGTCAAAGTGTGTATTTGATCTGTCGGAGATTACAAAAAGGCTTATCGGAGACTAAGGCAACACTTGTCAGAGACTAAGTATTTTTCCTATCGGAGACTACGGCTTACGTCATCGGAGACTGAGTCTAAAGCGTTAGAGACTAATGCTTACGTCATCTGAGACTAAATCTAAAGCATCAGAGACTAAGCTGACATCATCGGAGACTAAGCTTAAAAGCAACGGAGATTACACAACCTGATCAGAGACTAAAAGATCAGAGACTAAATGTTGACTCAATCAAGGACTAAAGCTGAAGCGTCAGGGACTAGTCGTGACTTATTTCCTGATGAGATACAAAGTTCGAATTGAATAAAAAATGTCTTCCACGTAGATCAAGATATTATTGAAGACGTAGCTGGTAAGGAAACAAGCCAAAAATCTATTCCTAATCAAAAAGGAAAAGATAGTGTTTGATTCGAATAAGGAAGCTTAATCATTATTGATTTAGAATAGGAAACTGAGTATTTCAGTTTTAGAAACTGTAATTAGGTTTACAGAATTGTAATTCGAAGCTGTATAGGTTTTCATAGTTTTGTATCTTTACTATACATAAAAGAAAAGAAGCTGATGATCATATTGTTGTGATTTTTAGAATTTGTATTCAATTGTTAAAATCAATAAAAGCAATTGTTTATAAATTGATTTGAGTTCTTGTTCTTTATATTCCGCAAGAAAAGTTAATTTCTTAAAGAACAAATAATCGAAAAGAATTCAAAGAACTTGTATTCAACCCCC